>JBAIZZ010000049.1:0-35589 GCA_037355905.1 Heliconius aoede
AAAGTCATCTTAAACCATAATTGAGTAATTGGTTATTTGATAACATCTACACATGTTATGCAAATGTAATGACTATCTATACAATAGAAGCTTGGCCCTCTAGGAATTAAGAGATATATTTTGTAGTATCACGCTATATCCCGCACACTGCAGGGTAGGCAGAGGGAACCTAGTATTAAGACACTCTGTTCCTTATTTTTTGCTGAATTGTGAAGGTATTATGAGCTGAGTGGCGGAACTCACCGCCTTTTGCCTCGACACCAGATCGAAGAAATGAAAATTTATATTAATATTTAATTACTATTTCCTACTAAGGACACGTATAAAAGTTTTAACGTAGCTGGACTCGTGCCGGCATCTCCTGGAACCGTCCAGGTGCTCGACCACTAAGAGCTTTATCATCAAGCCACGTCGAAATTCTTATACAACGTCATATATGAAGTTAGAGGACAAGAACGGTTTGTTTATTTGAGAGGTAAAAATGATAAAAAAATGTACTAGTCTAATTTTACTTGATCAAAATCGTGACATAACTTCGTTGTAAGTTTTTGTAAAAAATATGATGAAGCTGAGAGCTTAAATATGGGAGCCGGTCCCTCGTTAACGGTAATCGAGTCACGCTCCGTAAATGGTATTCTTCTATTGGATTGTTCCCGTTGCCCGGAACAAGATGTTTGTTGAGTTCGCTTGTTTTAAATTTATTTGCAGTAGAAATTAATTTACTGATTCTCTGATCAGATGTTTTTTTTATGGCAAAGATAAGGCAGATGAGAGTTCGGGTCCACCAACAGCCTTGGGGAACGCCAGCATTCAAGGGCATGTGGTTCGAGCAAAACCATCAATAGCGACCTTGATGCTGCGTCCAATGATAGAGATCAAGCTAAATTCTCGGGAAGTCCATAGAATGGAAGTTTTCCAAATAAATAATTGACGACCACGATTTACAGCTGTAATCTTCAATTTAATTTAATTATAAGTATTTTTTAAGTGTTAAAATTAAAAAAAAATGCTTTAATTACATTTCTTATACAAATTTCGTATTTCCCCTTGTATTAATTGAAGCCACAGCCTCCATGCTTACAGTCATGCGCCTGTGCGACGATGGCCTCAAAAATATGACAATTTACATCCACTTAATAAAACGAGAGACAATCAAACTGATATTAATCTCCGTCCAGCCATTTATCAACTGCATCTGTGCCGTGTGGAAAAATCCTTTTTGTTACTATATGATATTGAAATTTCGTTTGCTGCAGTTATTTGGTTTTAAATTTCAGTGCCTGGAATAGAATGGATGATATAGATATTATACTAAAGAATTTTTGTAACACTATATGTATATCTGAGGTTCTACACTAGAGAAGGAAGTTCATGTTAACTTACTTAAAGTTAAGAAGTGAGTACGAGTGGGCACAAGCGTGTGACTATACAGGTGGCGGGTGTGAGTTCGATTCTCATTTGGTGGAATGAAATATTTAATATTCTTATTTCCACGCTCTGGTAACGAGACAAAGTGTGGTGGTTAGTTCGGCCTCTCAATACATAATGCTTCGAGGATTAGGCGGAAAGTGTGTAACGGAGTTGGTCTTAATGTAAACGGAGTGTCTTAAGACTAGATTTCAAGTTGAGGTTTCAGGTAAAGCTCGTATGATGCTAATATGATAGTAAAAAATCCGGAGCTTTGGAAACTAGGGAACGATTTATTATTTTTTCATTAATTTACTGCTGTGTTCAGTATACCTCTCTCTTTTACCTTGTAGTTGCTCCTATATAAAAATGTGAAAAAAAACACAAACTTTAATGAATGAGAATGACTGTAGACTTTTAGTAATATATTATTATTTTTTAGTATAATAGTAGAAACGCATGAGGACCTATATGAAGAGGTTGATGAAGATATTTAGAGACCGTTCTCTCTGACTTCAGCGCTAGGGAGAGAAAAAAGTTAAGTTCAATTTCAAAATTATAAGCTCGATATAAATTTTCGTTTAACAATTGAATTTTAAAATAGACACCAATGTAAGTACTATATGTTTAAATTTGAAACAGATTGGTTTCATGGTCGTCTGCATAATTGCCCTCATTACTGATTCCAGCAATTAACTTTATCTCATTAAATGGAAATCGTAACGGCTACCATTTAGCCTCACCATATTATATGGAAAAAAAAGTTAAATGTGTTACTAAATTAGATACTTAAGGTCAGTTGTGGCGCAGCGGCACGAATGTGTGACTAAGTACTTACGTAAACGCGACTGGTGGTAGATTCCATCCCCGGTGTCGAGGCAATGCGCGGTGTTGAGCTCCGCCACCCAACACATAATGCGAGCTTTACATTACTAGGTTTACATTGGGTTCCATCTGCCTTCTGCTGTGTGCGGGATACAGTATGAAACTGTATTTAAATTAAATACTTTGGTCGTTATTCAGTAATGTAGTGTAGGTGTTTATGTAGTTTTGCTGATGTGTTGCACTTAAAAGTTATAATAACACGTATTTTATATTGTACTCAACACGTCATATCAGAATTAAACGGAAAATAGAGAAAACATACATCCTAATGGGAAAAGAGTGTCTTAACACTAGGTATCCCTTGCTGACCCTGCTATGTACTGCGTGAAGCTAAAAAATCTACATCCTCGTAACACAAGCCAAAAACTAAACAGAATATATATTTATTTCAAATTGTTTTTTAAGTCTAGCCTAAAAACAAAAACATTACTCACTCTCTCAGTCCCTTAGAAAAAGAGAAGATTAATCACCCTTACTCTCTTATTCTCTTTACATCGGATAAGAGTGGGCTATACTTATTTATACTACATTTATTCAGTTCTTACCAGACAGTCGATTCACATGCACAACACGAGTCGTCGCTACGTAGTGCTACAACATATTCATTATAAATTATTCAGCTACTGTATGTAGCTTACATCTTGGTATGCATATAGTTTGGAATCTACGGAGTTGCTCGTCTAATTTTTGTCAGCGACGTGGTACGAGGTTTTATTTCGACCGGTGATAATAAAAATCAATACTTATTATGTCCAATCTATAGTAATATTAAAGAAATAGTGAGTTTTTTTACATTATTAAAGTGTTATTCCATACTTAAGAAAGAAAAAAAACGTTTTTTAAAAACCTATAAAAATTTGAGCGTAGCAGGATTTGAACCTTCGGCTTTCTTAGACTTGAAATAAAGTAGGCACCTCGGTGGTCTCATACATAAACAATAAATAAGTTTAATACTTATTAAGAAAACGTATAAAAGCTTGAGCTTGGTTTCCAAGAGGCGCGAGTTTAAATCCCGCTACGTTAAAAAATATATACTTTTAAAAAAGGATTCTCGTTGTTTAATATTTTCTTACATGTACTGCAACATATACTTACTGTAACATAGAATGAGCCGTGTGTCGTACAAAATTCTTAGTTATTTTCATTCGACCACGTCGCCGAAGCCGCAGTCTAAAGCTAGCTCGTACCTCATGAATCCTACCAATATTAATTCTCGACTTGAATGCACAACTAAAGCTAGTATATTAAATAATACCAAGGCCCGCATACGGTAAAAGCACGTTTCTTGTTCGTTTTATATTAAAAGAATTGTGGATTACTTATAAGGCAAGTTTGCACCAAATGTTTCCAGGCATTGCTTCTTAAATCTGATAAACTCGGCGAAACTCATGGATAGGCTTTTTCCTTGGTGCCAGAGCGAAGAAATTGAAATTTTAATAAACAATAATTCATTCCGCTGAGTGGAAATCTGAACCACATCCGTCGCGTTACAGTTATACGCGGGGCACAAGTCCTTAGCGTTGAGTTCCACCACTCAACACATAATACATCCAGGAACAGTAGGAAAATGTGAAACAGAAGTGGAGATTATCTTTATACCAGGTTCCTAAGTTCCCTCTGCATACCCTGCTATGTGTTGAATACAGAATGAATCTAGAAAAAAGAGAAATTTTATGAGACTCACAATGTCTTAAATAAAGGAATAAGTACATCTTTACATTTCACGACCCGCAAATAGAGTCTACGGCGCTGCTGAAACAAGCTTAGTTTAAGATCTATTTAAAATGAAATAATTTAGATGCCATTTTAAATTTACATAAAACACTTTAGACTGATCGCGCAGTTTTAAAGTGTGTGCGATAATTTGAGATTCAATGTCCGTTCTGGATTAAACTAATCACTTTTAATGCAAACAAAAAGACAATTTTAAAAATATTAATAAAATCAAGTACCCCACTTGTTTTTATATTATTTAGAAAATTTCTTAAATGGACTGCAAGTGAATTTTTTTGTTTTTTTTTCCGCATCCCGCATATAGCGTGGTAGGTAGGGATCGTAGTGGTAAGATACTCTGTTATGCACTTTCCACCTCACATGACGGAACTCAACGCTTTCTCTTATTGCCGGAGCGAAGAAATGAAAACATTAATTATTTCATTCGACTGAGTGGAAATCAAACCTGCTATGTTTCTTTTACATTAATATTATATAAAATTTCTGGATTCCTGATAGTAACCTTATGCGATCCATTAATTTATACGTCAATTTATATTGCTCTTAAGATGAAGACATTATTAAAAGCGGTAGTGCTTATTAAGGATGCAAGGAATTTTCCAGGTCTTAAACACATTAGATGAGAAGCTAAAATGAGAAGCTAAAATCAAAATAACTTTATTACGTAGTATTTATGGATATAAAAACATAAAACAATATTATAATATATTATATTTGTGTCGTGGCGCAGG
The DNA here is from genome assembly GCA_037355905.1 of Heliconius aoede. NCBI lineage: Eukaryota > Metazoa > Arthropoda > Insecta > Lepidoptera > Nymphalidae > Heliconius > Heliconius aoede. The sequence continues at coordinate 4,758 of JBAIZZ010000049.1, forward strand.
TGCACAAAAAACGCGACAGATTGTAGGGTTACATTCTCACTTGAGAAAAATAAAAAAAAAATTAACCATCAAGCTTGTAATTTTATTATGGCAATATAAGGACCTGGCCTTGATTTCAAGAGACAGTTGTTAACTTAAATTCTGTTAGTGATTATAAATTTTTAAAGCATAAGTTGACTCAAACAAATATTCTTAAGTAGAAAATTGAAGAATGCCTCAATCTGTATATTTAAACTAAAATATAAAAAGCAAAAAAAGCTCACATAAATAAAACATTGCTTTCAGTAGATCTTCTACATTTGGAACAGCTAAAACGTATATTTTTACAAAAATATAAAAGTGACAAAGAAATTCGGCTCGACAGGAGAATGTTATTTTTCTAGTTACTCCACACATTCGTTATCCTCATTACCGCGTTTCATTTCAGGTCTTTCATAGCCGCCACTTTTTTTATCTTATTAAAATCCTTGAATGTAACGAATGTGATATGAATAATAAATTGTGAATTTTCCAACTCACCTTACGCAATCAAGCCTCATTTATTTATTTAATGCTATGTACATATAATATATAATACAAAAATTTGTCGAGATCCCGCTTCCGGCTTCGCCCGCTTGAACTACGTTATTATTAATTTACTAATTTGCATCATTATTGAGTTTCTTAATGAGAATATAATTTTAAAAACTATATCTATATTGAAAAGTAAAGTTCCTCAAACCCTCATAATATATATTACTTTAATTTAAAAATTCAAAAAAAAAGTACTTATCTTTTTTACAATACGTTTATACTATATGCAAATAAAACATTGTTCAATGCACTGTGACGATGCGGGTATTTTTAACAAAACCAAAGGTCGCTGTCCGTATCACTGACTTGACAGAATAAATAAATTAGACGTCGTCCAACCCTCCTCAACCCTCAACCCTCAACCCGTCCCGACAAATAGAACAATCATGCATCCCTTTGTGGTGGACACGTATTTATTATTGACGTAAAAAGGTGAACACTCAGATGTACATCACAGTAGAAGTGGCAGTATGTACTACATATGTTAACAAAAAGAAAATAATAGAAAGTTAGAATAGAAATAGAGATTGTGTGGTAAAATATTGCATAGATATACGCTGTATTCCACACATAGCATAGAAGGGTAGGCTGAGGGAACCTAGGAACCTAGTGTTAAATATTCGTTCCTATTAAGACTTCCGTTTCCTACTTAATTTATTACAATAAAAACAATAAAAAACCAAATAATCTAAAAAAAAGCTTTATCTCACGATGTTGCAAATTTAAATGTCAGTCAAGTTGATAATTTTATTTACCATTCCGGACGATCGCAGGTACCCCCGATGAATACTGTATAAACACTTTCTAAAAGCGAATTTAAAATGTTCTCGCGTTTATGTCGTAGTCCAGAATATTCACAATGTCATTTGGTTTTATAAAAATAAAATATGTCCTTATTTTATGAAGCAAATGAAGAATATATTACATATTCTATTATAGTTTTCACTATCTATAAATGAATTGTTTCTGAGCTTCAAGGGTAGGCAGAGGGAGCCTCCTCCAGAGTGTCTTAACATTAGGTTCCCTTTGAGTATCTCGTTATATGGAAAAAGAAATGCTGAACTGGCAAAGTATAAAGGTTATCTTATTGGGAAACTTGCAGAAAAAAATATAGCTATTATAATTATTAGTATTAATTGATAAGGTGTAAAGTCAGCTCGAGGAAAGTAACGGAACAAATTTGTTGAATTATCTACATATTTTCCATCATCTAAAATTCCAATGAATATTTTATTGTCTACAAATTTCAAACTAATAGATTGCTTCTAATTTAAATACATTTTTTACAAAGTTGCCTTCGTAATTCAACTAACTCTCATTAAGATTTTCTAACTGACACGTCATTTAAATCCCTTACATCCCACAATTATAACTTGTATAATTGGATACACTCAGGTGGGTACATTACTCCTCAATATGACTATCACGAACACGAACATAAACGCTCCCCTTCCCTCTCATTCCCTCCCCTTCTCTCCCCTTCCCTCCCCTTCGAGCAATATTATACATTGAACAATATTTTATTGTATCTCAAATCATATACACATACGCACGATACGTATCCAACCATTTGCCTCTGTCAGAGTTTGGCACGTCCGCCTCTAAATATGATACGTAAATGATATAAATATTATTATTATTATTCAAATCACGCACCCAACAAATGTATCTACGGAACACCAAATTTATTTTGAGACAAATACAAATCTGTGATTTTATCTTTACCTTTACATTTTACATATATGTATATACAAACGTATTTATATGGCTGACGTAGACTAAATAAAAGATATCTGTGTTTTTTGTTTAGATAAGTCGACTGCAAAATCGACTGGTTGTGGGTTCGATCCCCACTCGGGGGAGGAAATATTGATTTAAATTTATATTTTCATTTCTTCCCTCTGGTGTCGAGGAAAAGTACGGCGTTGACTTCCACCACTCATCATGCAAAACCAGAAAGAAGGGAACGGAGGTTCTTAACACGAGGTTCCCTCTGCCTACTCTGTTCTGTGGATAGAGGATACAGTGTGAAACCAATACTTAAAGACAAAACGTGTTTCACTACAAGAAGAAATTACTAGAATCTTACTAGAAAATTACTTTCGAAGAAATGGAACCGAACCCACAACCTCCTCGCCTTACTCGCTCTGGTAACGTAGTAAAACGCTGCGCTGATTTTCATACTTTAACACGCATACAGAATTTGAAAGTGGGGAACGGTAGTGTCTTAATAGGAATATTGTGCCTTAACACTTAGTTCCCAGAAACTCTCTGCCTACCCTGATATGTATTATGTAGCATCTGAAAATCAAACAACGTAGCCGTTGTCTACATTTAATCATTAAGCCGTAATATTTATGTATGGCGTCTACGATCATCTATTACAATTTACTATTCCACTGTACACTATACTAGTTACATCTATATATCTACATATTATATGTATAAATGTCACGAATGCTTGGAAATTGTTAGGGAAATTGAATAGGTTTACTCACAATGGTAAGATCTTGTACTAAGGTAAGCTTAAAACATCTTAGCATGTTGAATATAAAATATTTCTATATTTTATAATATTTCTTTACAATACTTTTTTTACGCAGACGAGTGACTGTAATGTGACGGTTGTGGGTTCGATCACCACTCGAGGGAATAAATTATTATTTATTAATATTTTTATTTCTTCGTCTGGCACAAGGCAAAAGCCTGGCGTTGAGTTCACCAACACGTAACGCCTCGAAATTCCGGCAGAAAGATGGGAACGGAGTGTACACTAGATTCCCTCCCTCCCTTAAAGTAAAATAATTAAATGTTGCCAAATCAATATTTTTTGTTTTATACTAATTGTCACCATTCATTTTTTTTAGCCTCATGCTTTATCCCACATGCAGCGGGGTAGGCTGAGAACCTAGTGTTAAGACACTCTATTACCATTAGGATTATTCCCCATTTTCCACCGAATTTTGGAAGGATTCAGTGGCGGAACTCAACAGACGACGAGACGGAGGGAAAAAATAAAAACATTAAATATTTCATTTTCTCTAGTGGGAATCGAACCCACAAACTATCGCGTGTATACGTAATGAAATATAAAAAAATGAAGTATAAAACCTGAGCTTTTAGCAGCAGAGATAATGTTATTGACAGTCTAGTTAACAAGAATAAGCTTCGTAAATATAATGTATAATATAAATAAGAAGCTCCTGCTGATGCAGTTAATTATAATATAAGTGAAGTAAATTAGTATGGATAAAATATGACGTTGTAGTAGAATAAGGTAGGTTAAGAATAATTAGTGTTTTAGTATCAGAAATTTCATTCGCAATTTTGATTAAAGTTGCGATTAAAGCTTCTTATTTGTCATGAATTTTCTCATTGTGAATTCTTAGTTACAATTTCCTTTTATTCAGCTAATCTCCAAAACTTTCCCGGTGAATTTCAAAAATTAACGCCGCACTGGTCCTACAGAGCGGGAAAATAAAAAAAAATCCATTGGGATTTGAACTTCCCCTTCACTGCGCCACGTTGGATAATATTTTAGAAAAAGGCTGGAGAATTGAAAATGAAGAACACAGCGAATAATTCTTTTAACCCTATCTCATCTGAAATCGAAGATATGTTATGCAGTTTTATAAGAGATATATATATATATAGAAGACAGCTAATATCTTTTGATATATATACTACATAAATATCTCGCAATACTACATAAAATCGACTGATTGTGGGTTCGATCCCCACTCGAGAAAATTAAATATTTACTTAAATTCACATTTGCATTTCTTTGCTCTGGTGTCGGCGATGCGGAGCGGCGGAGGAGGAGAATGAGAAACGAAGTGTCTTACTACAAGATTCCATCTGCCTACCCTACTGTGTGCGGGATACAGCGTGAAGCTGATTTATTTTATAAATATATATAAATTAACATCGGCTAACCTAAAAACAGTATGGCAAACATTTTATACTCAAAACATAATTACGCTACGAGTCGAGCTCTCTCCCTTGTTTTATTTAAATTGCATTTTACGTAGTGCTTTACCATTTTATTAACACGCGAAAGGGGTTTAACGAAATATTAGTCCGTGTTCGGATTGGAATGGACCGAATTTATTGTGGTTTTTTTATTTAACCGTACCACCGTATTGTAGTCTGTAGTCATATTATGTAGTTTATTTGAGGATATTTTTTTTTATTCTTGTTTCGTTTTCATCAAATGGCTCTAATTTTAACTTTTTTTGGCGTTTCTTACATTTTTTATCATAAAAATTTGAATTCACAACTAATTTAAAGAAAGTACCACAGTAAGTTTTATCGATTATCAATGTTATATTATTATAATTTATACAGCTAAAATGTATGAGTTTACACGGCCAGATAAATAGGAAAACAAGGCAATTTTACGCCGTGATAAATAAATTAACATTTAAATCGTTGCTGTCCGCTAATTTACATAACAAAGCGTGAGTGTTGCTGTAGAATGGACGATTAATAAGGAGTAAGTACTATCTTATTGTTTACTTTTTGATAGATATCTATTATAATTTTTTTTAGCTTCACGATATACCCTGCGCACATCAGGGAACCTTCACATCAGGTTCACATCGGCGGGTAGAGGGAACCTAATATAGGTTCCCTCTACCCGCCGCTAAAACAAAACTGAAATTCTGGTTTATATAACTGATCCCGTATTAGTGTACCTGAGATTTATATACTCCGTTACCGCACATTAAACTCACGTTACCGTAGTCGTAGCCAATACTTACAGTTAGTGTGCTTCCTATGTCCAGCGTTCAGAATCCAGAGTCATTTGATAGTGGAAAATCGAAATTTTCCTTCCGTTTTCATATTCAAATCAATCTATTTATAGAGAATATCCTTGCGGTAGGCGTATGCCCGGCCGTGGACAACATGCCATAATTTTATTTTTCCCTTAGTGAAATTTGAACCCACAATTATCATGTTCATTCAGGTACACGCCAACTCTGCCACTACGGTAATTTCATTAAGGCATATTCCCAATTTATATTGATATTCTTATTAATTTCGATCAACGTATCAACGAATGCCGTCGTAATGTATTACAATTTTGTATCTTATTACAAAAAATATATTTGAAATTTAATTAATAAGTGATGAATCAGAGTGGTGTATTACATAATATTATATATTTATATATTGTGTAACAGTTGGTATCCATGTATACCTATCGCGATGGGACAGGTTTGATTTCTTGGATAATTTGGACAGATATTTGTCCGGTGGCTCAGTGTGAAAGTGGTTTGAAACGGGAAGAGTGTGGGTTCTATTTAAAATCTGAAGAAGTAATTACTCATTATTTTCCTTTTACTGCTACGTGTATGCACGCATTGCAAATTCCGCGTAAATTCCGATCCCGCGATAATTCCGGGAGAAAAAGAAGTCTTTATTTTGTCTGTATCTTTGAATGTTCATCTCAAAGAAATCAGTTCAGCTATTACAGAAATTAGCCAGAACATACAGAAAGATACGGATAATTTAAAAATTGCTCTTTTATGTTAAAATAAATAAATATGCACGTGAAAAAGTACCATTTTTTTCAAATCGCAGACAGACCCTTCAATTTTATTTATATTTATAAATTATTAGTAGTTAATTATTTTAATTATCTGATTCATTTAGTCTACCAAATAGGATAATAGCACTCTTTTGACTTACAAATAATTAATTATATATTTAATCTACTCATATTTCTATCCATTTTAACCACACTGTAAGCCACAAATTATATGAAAACTGCTGTGAATTAATAAATACTAGCAGCGGACCTTCGCGGCTTCGCCCGCTTGATCGAAAAGAACATTTATTAAATATATTTATGAACTTATTTTCAGTATAAGGGAGTGAATTCTAATTAGCCATCAAACACGTGTTCAATGAAATATATTTAAATCTGGTTTGAAATATTATGAAAATCGATGCTGATTTAAAGATTCCATATGAATCCCAACCCTTATTTCATTTGTTTAAAGTTAAAATTTTTTCCAAATCTCTTCTTAGTGGGTGTTTACATAATGTTAAATTTTACGTTTCTATGCACAGTGGTTACGAGTTTGGAGACACATTCGACATTTACGAGAATGGAGTTTTTAAAGTTAGGTTCCCAGATTCCCTCTGCTTTTTTGCTATGTACGGGATACACCGTGCAGAAAAAGAAAAGGTTAAAGTATGAAAAGTGGTTTATACTTTCAATTGCTCGAGTTTTAATATTCTCAAATAACCAATTGACTATGGTATACTTATGTTCCAATATTAATAAATAATAATAGAAAATTAAAGTAGGGTTCAATAAAGAGAAGAATATATTATTAAACATTTTATTAATATTTACATTACAGTCCTATAGGCAGGGCGCACTTATGAATAATCTACAGAGAACAGAGTAGTATGTTTTCTTATTTTCGTTCTACTATATACATAACATCCCCTAAAACTAAATAACGCTTAGTATAAAGAAATATGACAGAAAGGTTTAAAAAAAGCCAGTGTATCTAAATATTATGACTATTTATTTATTGGTAGAATATATTTGCCTTAGAACTTCCATTTTTATGTTTATACAATTATTTCACTTTTCTTTCTTTATGTTATATTAAAAAAAAATATGCTTCACTCTTTTTCCTGTACAGCAGTGTCCTACAGTGGAAATCAGAAAAATCCCAGTGTTAAGACTGCGTTCCCCACTTTTCGAGGTACTACGTGTTGTGTGACGGAAATCAACACCGCACTTCACCTGAGCGGGGAAACGGAAATAATTTATATTTTATAATCTGTCCTCCGAGTTGGGATTTAACTCAAAATCAGATGTTTTTTATGTATCGCCTGCTACCTTTTCTAATCCAAAGTTGAACTTTGTCCAATTACACAGAGAAAGTACGAGCTTTATCGATACGAATAATTCTCCAAAAAGAGACTCGCAACCCCCCCCCCCCCCCACAACCGTTGCGTTAACCCATATAGGCTGTTACTGCGTCACGACAGTATACCACACCATTAAAATTAGATTTCTTAAATTTCTAATACTTATTACAATTTATTTATAAATTTAATTGAGTATTTACATTATAATATATTTTACATTGATATGCTTTGTTAAGATTAATTATTTGTACATATTATGCGATAAAATTAATACATTATTGTTATGCGATTAAACCTGATGCACAAATAATAAAAATTTTGTACTTGCGTCAAGATGAGTTTAAAATAAAAGAAAAATAGCAATTTTGTTTGAAATTGATATCGAGAGGTATTGCTACAAATTAAAAAAGCTTTGTCTCAGATGCTCAATATGACCATGACTAACAAAAACCTCCACCTTGACCCGAGTGACATGAAACAGCCTATTTTTAACATGCAAAAATATGGAAATACGAAGCCATTGACGTAATTGTACTTTACAAAATTAGCTATCTTTTATCTACATTATTTTTTTCTGCTCCAAATATTGTTTTATACAATGAAATAACGAAGTATTTTTTCCTAATATGGCAAATTAAGTTTATTATTCAATACTTTCATATAAAATAACTTAGTAAAATGTTATTTTAACGTTTTAATGAATAGTATTTTGAGGAAATAGTCACTTAGAATGTTTTTTTTTAATTATAATTATTTCAAGTAGCTAGTTTTTAGTATCTGCATTGGTAATATAAATATTGTAGTCAGTAATATTTTCGAAGTAAACTTCATGAAGTCCAACTTTGTAGGATAACATTAATATTTTTCTTAACTCTTGACCCTTTTACACAGATGTCGCGGAAAAGTTTCTTCATCTCAGTTCATTTTATATTACGCTACCAGACAAGATCATTGCTTTTTATATTTTATAGCTTTTTCAAAAACAATATTAAAACTATTTAAAAAAAAATCTTCTTAACGCTGTATCTCGCAGAAGAGTAGGCAGAGGGAACCTAGTGATAAGACACTCCGTTCCCCACTCTCCGCTGAATTTCTTTAGGCATGAGTGCTGGAAGCTACCGCCAGGTTTTTGCCTTGGTGCCAGAGTGATGAAATAAAAAATACTAATAAATAATAAATTCGTTCTCCTATCGTGTTACAGTCACACTCTTTTGCCCCTCTGCTACAACGACTACAATTAATTTATAAAAAAAATATAATTAATTATTTTTTTTACAGAAGAAAGAAATAAAAATATATTTATATGAATAGCACAGCACAAAAACCTATTTATTTTATTAGTTAATAGATACATACATATGTCACTGGCATTATATTACATTAAATTGACATTCATACAATCATCACTAACTTATCATCTCGCAGATTTTATTATTAGATTATGACTATTAATAGTAAAAAATAAGTTTAAATTAAAGCTAAAATAATTAATAATAGCTAATATCGATATAGAAGTAAGCATAATAGAGGCCTGGTGGGTGAATGCGGACGAATCCACCGTAGGCTGCCAGTTATTGTCGAGGACAGATTGTTCTATGACGTTTTGCATTGTGTCTATATTGGAATAAAATATATTTTATACTATTATTCAAGTTGTTAAAAAAATATATTTTTTTATAATTTCTGACATTTCAAAGCTCATTACATAGTTATTTCAATTTAAAATGTTTCATATTTTGATATACAAAAGGAATCAAGTATTAAGAAATAACACTAGATTCTATAGAAATATTTTTTAGCAGAGAGGGAACCCACGACCGTCGCGTTCATTCTGGTGTTTCTAAGTTGTGACAGCTGCATATGGGTTATAGATATAAGTATAGTGGATATAACTCACCATATGTAGTGACGTCTGGAGTAAAAAATTTTTGCTCAGCTGGCTGTAGCGCCACCACATAATCTGTGCAAAAGAGAAATCATTTATTATTGATTTTTCAAGTTATTTTAGAGTAACACTATTTTATATAATACATATTATTAAATTCATAGATTATTCGGCAGAGAGTGGGACACCGAATCTCCTTATGTCCTAATGGGGAACGGAAAGTCTTAACACTTCCAACTTCCCAGGCTCTCTCTGTCTACCTTGCTATGATACAAAAATAAATATTTAAGATTATATAATATTTACGTATGCACATATTAGGTTAATTGTATCAAATATGCTAAAACGATCAATCAACTAACACTTTATTTGAAGTTTATATACAAAAAATTAATACGAGTACGTGACTTACTTCATCTTTATTTTTATTTTATATTCAATAAAGCTATAACGGTATGAACCAATTAAAAAAAAGTTTCGTTAAAAGCCTGATATTCAATGGAAAAGTTGTATTCCCGAAAGCGATCAGCAATTTCGGCATCACAAACTAAAAATGAAGATGAATACTAGAGTAGAGAAGTTAAATTTTATTCAGGACTTTTATTTACCCGTGATTCTTATGTAATACAAATACACTAACATGTAAATTTGATATTGATATTTTTAAATAACGTTTTAAAATGATTTCAGATTTAGACTCTTCTTTAATTTTGAACCTTTTTTATGTTTATTATATGAGAACAATAATTTAAAACAATTATTATTGAATTAACCAAGCAATTACTTACTGCTACATATTATCTCCAAGAATATAAAGAATGTACTTCATTTTCGTAATGCATGTTTTTTAAACTCAAATAATCATTATTAACGATAAAATACGCCCCTGACTACAGTGTGTTTATAATGTCACTTTGAATTGTTATAAATAATCCAAAAGTAATGTTTTTTTTGAGATCGGCAGAAATTGGAGAACGGAGTGTCTCACCGCTATGTTTCCATGGGGTAAGCAGGGGCTCACACTGCTGTTTCCAGGATACAAAGTGAAGCTGTTTTTTTTAAAGAAATATCCAACAGTTCTATTTAAAAATAATGAAATAATATAATATCTAGGTAGAAGCTTACGCGGCGGTGTAGTGAGCTCGGTGGTAGTCGGCGCCGGCGTGGTCGTTGTTGTCGTGGTCGTTGTTGTCGTTGTGGTCGTCGTGGTTGTTGTTGTTGTTGTTATTTTGATTTCTGCATCAATTTTTGTAATGGATAAATAATTTTTATTATAGAATATTCTATAATTAATAACAATAATCCATAGTACTTGGAGCTTAATATATTTTTAATAAATTCTTCAGATGCTGATAGTGAACCTATGAGAGGTTTGGATTAAAATACTAAAACATACACATATTTCTAAAGCTATAGGTGCGTTTTGGCATTCTGCCTACAAACACATACTATTAATTTAATATTTTCATTACCGCGCTCTGGTAATGAGGCAAAGCGCTGCATTGATTTCCACCACTCAACACGCAATATTCGGCGGAAAATGGAGAACAGAAATATTCAATGGCAATGTAATGAGTGTTAGATTCTCAGGTTCCCTCTGTGCTCTGTGCTGTGTGATACTTACAACTTTTTACCAAGAAATAAGCTGACTTCCACATGGTCCATAATCAGAACCTAACCAAACTACCCCTGTATCCTTTCCAATAAAAAAAGGAATCATCTAAATCGATTCACCCAGTCGGAAGTTGTGAGGTGACAAACAAACATACAGTCGAATCGATATATTCCTCCTTACGGAAGTCGGTTAAAAATGAAATAACACACACTGACCATATAATCTTAAGGTCCCTTCAGCCTTGCCGATTGTGTTGGTCGCGACACATGTGTACGTCCCTGTATCTCCTGAATCAAATTCAGTTATAGTTAGTATAGTTCGTGTTTGATATGATGAGATACGAATCTCGCTTATTTCGTGTTTTCCACTGAAAGAAAAAATATATTATTAATAATGGATTAGTATAAAGTATTTCTTATTATTAAGTCAATCAGGAGTTTGCTAGATTCTTATCATTTATTGTATATTTTTAATGATACAAATGAAGACATAAATTTAAAATATAATAATTATTAATTAAGAACAACTAAATTATTAATTATCTTAGTTTCACCCTGGATCCCTAGCGGGGTAGTCAGAGAGAACCTCGTCATCAACGTCACTGTCATCAACCTCTTCATGCATGCCCTCCGGAGGGTCCTCATGCTTATTACTTGACCTTCCTCCAGTATCATAGAAACTGTTTTTGAAGGTCAACCGAGGTCTCCCCTTATATTATATAACACATTCTTAAATAAAGTTTTTAACCGTTTTTACGTTTTACTTTTTAAATAATAAAATACAATAAAAACATTATAGGTCGTAACTAACTATGTTATATTTTAGTTTCGATGCAATTTCCGAAGCTTCACGTAGTCAAATCAATTGCTATTCATCTAAAAATTTATTTATTGGAAATTTGATAAAACGTTGATATTTTTCAACACTAAAATTAAAAAATTATTTTTGTTTCTAAAAGACATTTAACTTTTTTAACTCATTTAATGTTTATTTATGAACCTTTTGAGGGACTACTTTATTTAACGGCGCCCTACTTTACGTTCAAATATGCGACCTACATATTTCTTAATGTTAAATTTCAGTTGAACGAAAACGAAAAAAATATTGATTTATCTTGAATGCTTTCGTTCATTTTCTGTAGTCTTGGATATGTATACAAAATATTGACAACATATAATATGTTCATTCAAAAAAAAAAAACTATGAAATATCATTTTATAGAGATAATTCATGTAATAAATTATTTTTTGCCACTTACATACCCAGAGAGAATCATTTCTTCTCCACTTTTTAACCAATAATTGATGGCTAGGGGATATGCTTCAACGAGACACTCTAGTTCCGTTTGCGACCCGGTGGGAACACCGATCACTTTTGTTGATATCATTATAGACGGGCCGACTGAAAGGCAATCGTTCAATTAGTATTTAATTTTCATATTTATTTATTAAATTTATTATATATTAGTTAATTAATTATAATAATTGGAGGCTATTATTATTGAGGTGTTCGTGACGCAGGGGCACAAGGGTGTGGCTGCAATGCAACGGTTGTGGGTTCGATACAATCCGGAGAAATGAATAATTATTTATTAATATTTTCATTTTCGTCGCTCTGGCACCTGGAACGGAGTGTTTGAACACAAGATTCCCTTTGCCTACCACTCTATATCTGGGATACATCGTTCAGCTAATTTATTTATTTTATTTTAATTAGTTATAATTAATTATCTATTATTATAATTAATTATCTATCAGTTAAATAATTATATTATAATTAATTTCGACTAATCGCACGATATCTGTGACTTAGACGGTCACAAATTCAATTACGGGAGTTATGTAGTGACTAAGCTACTGAGTTATCCTAAGATTTTCCTGCATTTTACTTTTTTCAGAAAGAAATAATTAATGCTTTTAGGTTCATTATACTTTCTAATATTCAAATCCAAGGCTACCTTATAAATTTATAGCTATACAGTCCATTTAGTCTATAATAGTAAAGTAAAGAAGATTCACGCTGTATCCCGCTTACAACTGAGTAGGCAGAGAGAACCCAATGTTAGCAAATCCCTTTCTCCATTTTCCGTCAAATTCTGGCTGCATTGTATATTGAGTGGCGGCACTCAACTAAGCGCTTTGCCTCGACTTCAGGACGATGAAAATAAAATATAAAAAATAAACATTTCATCGTTTCAAGTGAGGATCGAATCTACAACCAATCACATTTACAGTCAGACACTTGAGCCCCTGCGCCACGACTGGCCTAAAAAACGTAAAAGCACGTGGAATATCGATACAGCCATATATACCCGGTACAAAACATTCATACGAAATAAATTGCACAATTCCACTTTAGTACTTTAAAAAGAATAAGTCTAGAGCTTTTATTGCACTGTTTTCAATACGAGCTCAAACATATAAAATTCTCATATTGGAATGAAACTCTTTGAAAACTCTTAAACTTAAGCCTGTCTGTACATTTTTGAGATAAAGTTAGATTAGTTTTGCTAGTTGTTTGGAAATGCTGTTATAAAATAAATCCTATATAATCTTGTTTTTTGACTAATGTAATGTGATTTTTATGTTCTTTTTTCCAAAGTGTTTTACAACACGAGTTAATGGATTATTACTTATTAATATCGATATCTCTTCGCTCTGGCATCAAGGCTGAAGCCCGGTGTTGAGTTCTCCCACTCAACACATAAAACCTCGAAAAATTCAGAAAGTGGAGAGCAGAGTGTCTTAATAGTTGCCCCGCTGTCTACCCTGCTGTGTGTGGAATACAGTGCGGAACTGATTTATTTATTGTATTATTATTTGGTTTTTGTTTAACATGTATCTCATGTTGAATTCAAAATGTGAAAATAGCTAAACTTATTATGAATAGCGACATTCAAGTCATGTTAGGTCCAAGTTTTGTCAAATTTATGAAAAGGTAAAAAGGAAAAAGGCATAAAAATACTTGTAAAGAATTTACTAGCAAAAATCTTTTTACGGACCGTTACCTGACAGAGCCGACATAAAACTTATCGTAAAGTTCAATTCAAGTCATATCAAGCATACATGTTATCAAAATATCGTTTCAAAGAGACCTTTTTGATCAAAAATATGAAGAAGAAAGCATGAACCTACAGTCAGTGATAAATTGAAATAAATTAATAATATATATATATAATAATAATAACGACTATAGTGTAGTTGTGTGCAAGGGCATAAGGGTGCGACTATAAACACGACGATTGTCGATTCGATTCTCAGTCGAAACTTCCTTTACCCGCTTCGGTAACAAGGAAAAGCGCGGTGTTGACTTCTGCCATCCAACACTAAATACCTTAAGAATTTGGTGGAAATGAGAAACGGAGTGTCTTAACACTAGATTCCCTCTAGCTGCCTGTTTGCGTAAAATATATATAAATAAAAGGAAAAAAATATTTAACATCGATTTCGATTAAATTTGTTCTTTTTGTATAAAGATTCACACATTAATTATCTCATATCAGGCTGTATACGATATAAATTCGTTAAAAATTGTTTATGCCTACAGTCCCGTTTTCATGTAAAATGCTTTCAGCTTCATTGATTGTTAATTAAAGTTTTAATCCATACAAGTGGTGTATTATAAATATGATTTCTTTTTTTAATAACACAAGGCATATTATAGGTGCATATCACACCTATAATATACTACTGTTATTCTTCAGTACAGGAACGGAGTGTCTTAAGACACTCTGTTCCCCACTTTCCGCTGAATTCTGGAGGTATTGCGTGTTGAGTGGCGGAACTCAATGCCTTGAAACCAGAACGAAGAAATGGAAATATAAATTTAGATAAAAACTGTGTAATTATTATATTTATTAAATATTTCATTTCGTCGAGTGGGGATCGAACCCAAAACTAGTCGCGTTTACAGTCACACGCGCCACTACATACATATAATTATTATAATTATTATATTTTATAAATATTATACTTACAATTGACACTGAGCATTATGCGCTTGCTGACGGACGGGGGCACGTCATTGGAGGCGATGCACAAATACGCGCCCATTTGACGACGCTCGACCTTCGTCAGGTTTAACGAAGGGCCCGTGAACATGTCCGCTGTTGCAAAAACTAAATTACATATTAAAGCTCCGATTTAAAATAAAATAATATTTTAAATTAAAAAATAGATTTATAAAGTTTATAACGTATATATTTTTTATAATTAATTGCAATATACATGACCTAAACGTGGGTTCGCCCTCTTAAAGATAATAATATTATTAAAGCTAAATTTTACTATATTTGTATGTCATATGTACTAAATATACAGTAAAGTTAAATCTAATATTAAGACACTCCGTTTCCCCATTTCCCCTTGAATTCTGGAAGCATTGCGTGTTGAATGACGGAACTCAACGCCGAGCTTTGCCTCGATACTAGAGCGAAGAAATGAAAATTTAAACGTGAATAAATATTTCACTTCTTCGAGTGGGGATCGAACCCACAACCGTCGTGTTACAGTCACGCCCATGTGCCACTGCACCACGACGGCAAATTTGAATCTGCACCTCGTTGATCAACCAAATGCTCTCTGACTGCTAAGCCATACGTTCTCATCAAGGTATATCAGAATTCTTATACGCCTTTTCCAATTTATTTCTGTTATGAGGATATATAAAAAGTATTCTAAAGAAGTATATAACATCTATTTCTTTGTAAAAATAGCTCTTATTTAGTTCAGCACATTAATACTAGAGAAAACAAAAAAAAAACAAGGAATCGTTTTCTCTCGACAATAGACGCTACTTGCCAAGGAGGAAATGAGGGGCGGACTTGACAGAAAAATTTAAGCAGCAATGGAATTTACAAAAGAAAATTTTGTGCTAAAAATTATTTTCGAAACGGTGCTATCGTAGTCATTGATAAAATAAAACTCTAATTGTACCCCATGACATGACTTTTATATCGCATTGTCGACTTTTTTAAGAACATTTTTAATTTATATCAGTGACGTTCAGACGTCTTCCCGTTTCCTTTTGTTGCAACACATTTATTATTCAGTCCTTTGTGTTGATAGTAAGGTTTATTTTTATGAAAATATAATAATAATACTTCGAATAAATCTGTCCTGGATGTTCAAGTATTTTAGATAAAGGAATAAAATTACTAAATTAACCGCTTTGTATACTGATTAGAAATTTAATAATCAAACTTTTCATTTAAAAGCTTGCTTAGCTTAATTAGCTTAATTTAGTTGTAATATAGAAAATCAAAACGACAATTTAGTAGAGGTAAGCGTTGGCCGCCGTACTCGTATAAACTGTGTCACAGGTGACACAGTTTTGCTCCTTGAGGCTCTATTTGCGATGACAAGCGTGAAAATACTCATCAAATACATATTATTATGATGTCATATGGCAAAATAAAGCAATTCAATAAAAGGCTTAAATTAATTATTTAAAAAGAGGACAAAACAAACAATAATGTATAATATTAACGAAAAAACGTACGAAGAAGATTCTCTGTATACATGTAGGACAACTTCTGCAGCCATTATTTAAAACAAACCTTTGTAAAGTACGCCAGCTTCATTTCGCAACATTATATTGGTTCCATCTTCTCTCCTCCAAAGTATGCGTGGATGAGGCCTGCCATCCGCCTTGCACGTTATGCTGACGTCGGTGCCCTCGCGTGAGACGATGTCACCGCTGGTTCCCTCATCAACAATGTTTGGTGGAACTGTCAAGCAAAAATGTGGAATCACAATCAAAAATTGGGCGTTGAGGAATGGAGTTGGTTTACCAAGTTCCCTCTACCTACCCCGCTGTATGCAGTATAGATATTAAGAAACCTTTATTTAAAGCTTTAGAGCTTATTTTATTTAATTTTGCGCTGTATTCTGCACATAATAGGGTAGGCCGGTGGAACCTTCCATTTCACGAACTCGGCAGCTGTAGGCATTGCTTGTTGGATGGCGGAACTCAACGCCGCACTTTGTCTCGTTACCAGAGAGAGGAAATAAAAATATGAAATATTTAATTTTCTAGAGTGGAAGTAAAATCTACAATCTATCGCTTTTACAGTCGCAAGCCTGAGTTCACCACGACTGGTGATAGGTATATCCTAAATATTTATTATACTTTAAAAAATCCATTACCATTTGTTTTTAGCTAAAAACGTCAAACATTAAGAAAAAAAACAAATAAATTAAAATGTCAATTTCCTCCGAACATTAATTCAAAAACATATATTATCGAGCAGTTAAAATCAGCTCGAAAAAAAAAACAAAAAAAAAATAATGGACGCAATCTCGATACAAACATAAAAACCCAATACGTTTTTTAATATTTATGTGATATGGGATATTTGATTCTTTTCATTTGAATTGGCCTGACACAATATACACTAAAGGGAAACGCGGTAATTTAGGCATCATAGAATCGTAATTCTCGCCGGTGGAAATAAATTCCGGTAAGATAATTTGCTTTTTATACAATTTTTTCGGTCAAAATGAAAGCATAAATTTAGGGATAAGAATCTCAACATAAATATTTATGCCTTTCTTAAAATTAAATAATGACAGTGGAAATGAAAAGGCCGTTTTCGTCACGATTGTTGTTTTTTTTTTTTATTATTTGACATCTCGCTGTATAATATTTTATCTTGGAATAATGTCCGGGGAGTTTATGGTAAACAGAAATTTTTCGTGTATATTTAATGAATCGCAGCAATTATAAATATTCTTTTTTGAATATATAAAATATTAATAAAGTAAAGATATTATTATTTTAATTTTTACTCTTGTTTTTATTATTATAAAATAACTTTTAAACAATATTTGAGAAAATTAGTTTCGTTTCTGCGTTACTCTTGTTTAATTAATTCTATATTATTTATTAAGTTCACAAACTCGATCTTTGTGTGCTAAAATTTTCTATGGAAAATTGAAACAATAAAATTAGCCATCCATTGAATTTCATGAACAATCATATAATAATATTAATAAGATATACATTTTAATCTATTCATCGTCTTTTCATACAAATTTACACAGAAAATACATTTTAAAATATAAACAGGCCCAATAAATTAAAAGAATTTAACGAATAAATACAAAGAAATAGTATTAGAAACGATCTCCGTCAACAAACACTAAGAATCCACAATTTAAACGCAATTCTTCGCGACGCTATTCTTTAAAGTAGTTAACAGTTTTCTTCAATTTATGTGCTGTCAGAAACACACAAAACTCTATTTTATAATACGTGTCGACTTAGAACACTCTTTCAGTGTTGCTTTTGGCCGATATACAGAAACAATGCACTAGAAATACGTTATAAACGAGACTTTAGGATATTATATATCGAAATATATATTTCACTATCGGTATCTTATGTAATGTACAAACAAAAATCTCAGTTTGTATCATAAATAAGTATAAAGCTTCTATCTAAATCTAAAATAATTTAAGCAATAAAAAATGTGTAACATTAAAATACGATATTTAAGAGAAACCAAATTAATTCTGCATATTTAATGCAATATATTGCTAATTGGTAATATTTCTGGCATTTATCGTATTCTAAGAAGAGTTACGTCTCAAAGCGCCGAGAGAGGATACAAATTGTTAAATATTATATCGAACCTGCAACCTTCAGTTCCCCTTGCGCCTCGGTAGCCTCAAATTTCAATGGTTTATTTACCATAGAAAACTTCCGACCATAATAAACAAGTCTTATTAGGGCATAATTACGTTATAGCTTACATTTTAGTTGGACTCTCATCTCCATTAGATATTTCAGATCAAATAAATAATTATTTTTTTTCTCACACTTATAATAATAATACTTTTAATAAGAAAATCAAGATAATATTAATATAAATAAAACAACAGTAAAAGTGTAAACAACGTTATTTAAACTGTACTTAGTATATATACTGAATGGTTTTTGTATTCGATTTCTAGAACTTAATACTGTGAACCTTGAACTCTTACTTACAGCGCATTTACTTCTTTCATCTTGGCTCTCCGAAATGCAATCATAAATACGAGTATATTATATTATCGGATCAGTATCGGAAAGCTTATATTATATCACCATATATTATTTATACACTATGGTTTTTATAAATGTATAGATTTTTAAAAGTCTAATTAAAAATATACCTACAACTTATTGAATATACGCCATGAATAAGTGTGATAATAAAGGAAGAGTACTGAAATATAACTCTGTTTACTCTGTACAGAATTAATCGGCTGTATAAGTGGTTATTTGCATATTTTAATAGTCTCTCTAAATATTTATTCGGTGAAAGCTTTTCAGATCTCGAACAACAGAAAAATTTTAAAATTAGAATTTACTTTCTGAGTAAGGAACATCTTAATTATAATCTTATAATATTTCGTTTATATTATTAGATTATTAGTCAAAAGATCAAAGGGAAAATCTGCTCTATTAATTTCCCCTACATATATACAGTTTTTAATATACAGTATTTAAAATAGCGTTTTTTTAGCTGCATGATGTATTCCGCATACGGCAGTGAAGGCAGAGGGAATCTAATGTTAAGTCACTCCGTTCTCCATTCTGCACCGAATTCTGGAGACTTGCGTAGTGTAACTCGCGGAAATTGTCAGTCATTATAAAGCACCTATTAGAAAAAAACTATTATACGTCTTAAATTTTGTATAGAATGGACACACCAGTATGGATTAAATTATATTCAATTGATACTTTAATAGTACTTCAGGTTTCATATTATTTTGTATGATATGTTCGTATTGTATGACAGCTAAATATAATTATATGGAGTACTTTGTCGGCGAGAGAAAATTGAATAATTTCCACGGTGACCGCCAAATATTTACCTTTTTATTAATAGCAATAATAAATAATAAGGATAACAAGTGTGATATAAATGTTTTTGATATATCCATTTGTTTTAATCTGTTATAGGTAAGTATAGTATGTTGAACAGTTTCTCTTAATTGTGAGAAAATTGGAGGTTGAGGTATTTCAATTCTGTATCCCGCGTGTGCCGGAAAATTCGATTTTTCTAGTAATAGAATTTAATTATACTGCAAAATATAAACAAATTAATTTCGATTCTTAAAAAATTTCAATTTACAAAAAGTAACCTTAAATAAACAATACTTTCAACTCCTGCGCGCAATAGACCAGAATCTGTATATCTAACACGCAAACAACAACGCATATTTTTTTATTAACAATTTAGTTTTATTATTATATTATTTTGTATTAAGCTCAATATAGAAGCATGGATTTGTATTGGCTACGTGATTACGATATGCAAGATATTTACCAGTTCTGCCGATATCTACACAATATTAACGTTTATGATTTAGGAGTCGAATGCGGCGTGGAACGCTTGCCTCGGGCGACGTGACTCGAATTGTAAGCAAAAGGCTTCAAACTCTAATGTAGTGCGTGACGAGATTTAAAAATTTCTAATCATTTTTACATTAAATTTTTGTTTTGTATTTTAAAATTAAATATCATACTGATATTTTTACTGTGAATGTAAATTATATAAATACTCAACCGATATGATGAAACTTTGTACAATTATTTTTAGAGGTATAAGAAAAGGACGAAAAATAATTGTATAAATAAACTTACTGTTTCTAAAAAAAGGATACTTTCTATCAGAAAAATATATTGGAAAACATGTAATATCCTTTACCGTTGCCGATGCCACGTTTGAGTCTCTAGTATTTATATAACATGTTAATACATTAAATTCATTGTATGTTTAAATTTTTTTTTTATATTTAATTTAAAAAGAAAGTTGGCGAATTTAAAAAGAAACTCATAAAAAGTGAGTTTCAAAGTTCTTTAAGTATGTTCAAATTCCAAGCCTAAATTAAAAATTAAATATTTAAACGTACTTTAGTGCTTCTTGAATTTTCTGAATTCTTATTTTCATATCCTTTTATATAGTACAGTTAGTTTCGTCTTTTAACTTCGCGTCTAGTCAAAACAGACAAAGGTATTATTAAGTAGGTCTATATTTTAAGTACTCGTATTATATCATGTATATACGTAGATTTTTTTTGAATGCCGACACCATTGCTGGTCAGCAGTGCTTCTATAAGCTCATCGAACTTACGGATATAAAAAAAGAAAATATAAAATTTCCTCGAGTGGCAATCAAATCTACAACCAGTAACTCTCACATTTATTCCAAGTCATCTCACCACGACTGGCTTGGAATAAAGCTTGAAGCTAAAGCAATAACGTAGTTCATCCAAATACATCATTCACACAAGGGTCTCTATTTCTATTAAAGCCTTTGTAAGCTACGCATACTATTACCAGACTGGATAAATATTTGTCGTTTGTAAACAGTTAATCATTGTTTATGCAGGAATGTTATATGATTTTGTGTTTGCCATTAGGCGTCGTCAGCACGAGGGCGGGCGGCAGTTTGTCTATTATATCGTGTATAGATATCTATAGCAAATAAGCCGATTAAATAATATAGTCGCTCGATCGTCATTAATTGCAAACGACAGGAAACGGTAACTAATGTTTTGTCATACATAATATATTAATAGAGCTTATTCAAAATCAATTAGGCGTAGAATTAATTATATATAATGAAATATCTTGTATTCTCAAAGAATACATATTATAACATTATTTCAATAAATTATAGATATAATAGAATTCACTCAAAATAATTTGATACAAAAACAAAAATATGTTTTTATGTATGGATAGCCAAATAGCAGTAAGCATGATGACGAGCTCATGTTGACGAAGTCGCTCTGAAGACAGACTGTTGTGTGTTCTAATAATAGCAGCGATCAATAACATGACACCTATAATTGAAGCGATTTTGTAAATGACTCCAATAATGGTAGTTACTAATTGTTATACATATGTATAATAATAGTATTGTACACTATCTTGGGTTCCTATGTAAATAAATAAATAAATATATATGTATGAGATACATAGCACCACACTGTGTCCCGTATATAGCAGAGGATGCGACGTCTGCAGGTAACAAATAAGTATATGTAATTTAAATTTATTTTTAAGTGGATATTTTAAATAATAATATTAGAATAAATTAAATTCTTTTAAAATTACTTTTTTTAAACTTAAATAATAATATATTTATAATTTTACCATTACTTTTATGTATTTATAATAATGGAATAGAAAAAAATATCTACTCTCGTTATAATTTCACATATCCTACAAAAAATATTTTCCATTTCTTATTTAAAATGTAATAAGCGTAAAGACCAAAAAAAAGTAAGAAATTACAAAACTAAAAAAAATCCTCACCCAAAACATCTACACATCCAATCTGCTTCTTCATAGTGCTAGTATTTATTTGACACATATAGCATCCTCGGTCTTCCACTTTCAGAGGACGGATGTGCAGCTGCCACGATCCTGGTGAATCGTTAGTGACTGCGTAACGAGAGCTGTGAGTCACCAGACGGGTGTGCAACGTTAGAATCGTTTGGTCATCAGCTCGAATCCACGCGACCTGGGGACAAAATAATGTTTATATAAATTTTTTTTTTGGTTTAAACTCTCTCTGTATCCCGCTCTCAGCAGGGTTAAACAGTGTATAAATGTTCTGTTCTTCATTTTCCGCCGATTTCCATACTACAACACACCAATAAAATTGTTACTTGCCGGCGAATTTTCTAACCGCACAGTACTTAAACTCAAGTATCGTCCACATCATTTGAATACGTGACAATCCACTTCCTTTCACGCGCCACGTATCTGTGGGATGTCAACGCACCTGTGGCTCTCCTGTGGGCCTCTGGAGTTACACGAGGTCGTGGGCGACGGTGATCACTTACCATCAGATGACCTGTACGCTCGTTTGCCTTGTCTTTTTCCGTATAAAAAAAGAGATCATCGCCATTTGGGATGTCAAAGTGACTGAGTGTGTCATTGAGTGAAAGAGTCATTGTGCCGATTGTGGTTGAGTTAATAATTTAATAGCAAAAAGCTTAGCTATTGGATAAGAGATCTGGCTGGTGAAAGTTATACTACTTGCAACAATCAGGAAGTAGTGAGGAGCTTTCTCGCACTGGAGGCCTAGCCACCGATTGTCTCACCGTCTTTATATTAATCAATATTTAAAAATGGCTGGATTATTTCTTTCCTTTATAAAAAGAAAAGAACATAGTTCTTATACTGTACTTTTTTATAGATAGATTAATGTTTATAATGCAAGGATAGTAGTTTTCTACATTGGAATATATTTTTTACCAATTTCTTTTCTAGTGATCCACTGTACTCCCCAAGGAATGTATATGCCAAATTTCATCTGCATTTCTACGCCGAGTATTTTTGTAGTGTGAGTTGTCTGTCAGTCACATGAACTCGGAAAAGTTATATTTATGTTTTGTTTTGTATGTAACTTAAATAAATTTTGAAAATAAAGTAAAATTTAACCATCTCATGTATTCACTCACCCATATATTCTTTGTTGTAACGAAATTCAGAACATGTAAATTAATAATTTTAAATATATATATATTTGCATATATGATATTTCATAAATATGAAAGTTAGAAGTCTTAAAAGACTTACAACTACATAAAACATTATGGAAAATCAGATTTGAAACTATAAAAATTATAATGAAGACCTTATCCTTAATATGAGTGGAGGTTCATAAGTTGTTGACGTCGTAGATCCGACAGTTATAGGATGAAATGAGTGTAGATGAAAAATATATTAAACTGTTCAACTGAAATCCGTATTTTCAACGTTTCAGTAAATAAATCCGTTCAAAGTATTTGTGAAATAAGATAAGATATTATTACAGTTACAGGATGAAAATGTTGTAAAAGAACATAAACCGATTGCTTTATACCCGAGGTCAGAAATCAAGTGGAATCTTATTATTTTAAATCTTACATGAAGGAAAGCTCTGGAAACGAAGAATACTTATTGTATTAGGATATTACGCGCGCACGAGTTGGAATTTCGATATATATATATATATATATTAAGAAACGATATAGCTTGATGAGAACGTCTGGCTTGGCGGTCAAAGCTCTTGGATGGCTTCAAAAGGTGCAGGTTCATATTAAGATACGTTAGTTTTTTCTGTTTGTTATAATTTCAGTTTTAATTTATGCAAGTTATTTTGATTTTACAATGAATACACCTTAGTTAAACGATATTATTTAGTTAGCTGCAATGCTAATAATATTATGTAATATTCATACGTATATTTTCCTTTAAATATTGAATTTTAATTTTTACGATCCAGTTAGCTGCTTTATTGAATTTCATTCAGTGAACTGAAAATTTTATTTTAAATTTATTTGAATGTAGTGGATATACACTCATGACTGCGTGTGACTGCGATATTCTATTGAATTATGGGTAACTTATAGAAAACAATTATACAAAGAATTAGAGAACAGTTATGTAGAATAACTTGTTTATTCAATTCACTATTAATAATAATAGACAAAATTATAGATCTCGGCTGTACACGTAGCTACCTATTATAAAATTAATCAAGTAAAATTTTCTTATATCAAATATATTCAATTCTGATTAACCGTTTTACATACAATTGTAAATAATATAAGTACCTACAGTTAAATCGAGTTCATTAATATTCTATCGCTTAACAAAGGATTTCGGAGCTTGGCCCTACTTATAACAATAGATCTGGTTTAAGGCTTTCAGGCAATGTATACAGACTGTCAGCGTGTACTTTAGCGTTGTAATATTGTTTCTAAGTATTATATTTAATTAAGAGTTGTTCTTGCGTTTGGTTTGTATACAAGAGAGATTCGCTTAGCGGTCGTCTCACCCTCCAATCCCCTGCTTTTCTAAATCTAAACCTAAACTAAATTTCTAAATGTGAAAAATTATATATTATTATAATCCCAAAGTATTTAAATTACACTTCTTAGTAGTTGAAAAGAGCAATTAAAAAAAATTGCCATTTTCACTTTCGATACTTTAACTGTTTATGTTTAATTCATGGAAAGTCAACATACTTAGTTTTTCATTAAGAGAGAAATCAAGATTGTCTGGACTCCTAAGTTATTTATGAAAATAGCTTAAGTAATCTTATAGCGGATCTAAACTAGATTCCAGTGTTATAATTTTTTTTTTCCATATTTTTGTTTTAGGTCACTGTCAAACTTTAAAGACATCAAGAAGTATTTTTTTTTATTTGGAAGATTTACTTAATATATATCTAATGTATTGATTTCAAAACAACATCTAATGTACTACAAAAACCTTTGGAGTTGAGTGATTACATACACATTTAATTTTTTTATATTACATGATTTTCTTTAGATTGGTATTTTTAAATTTCTCTATATCTTTTGAATGGAACATCCAATTTTAATAATTTAAAAAGTATTTCACAGGTATTGAAATCATCTTTAATAAAATATTTCATTTAATAGCATGTCGGAACTTTTATCAGCTTTTAAAATGTAAAAAAGTAGATATATTGGCATAACTTCAATAGTTTAACATATGCCATCACGGATTTTGTATAGACATGTATGCGTTCTATAATACTGTACAACATTGTTTTTTTGCATTTTTATTAGAGTTCCCTATTTTTTTTTTTGAAAATTTAATATAGCGTTTGGTCTTAAGTGAAGATGCACCTTTCTAATGGTGAAAGAATTTTTGAGAAAAGAGATTCGTTGATATAATTTTACGTCATACTTTTTTTCAGCTTCACGCTGTATCCCGCACACAGCAGGGTAGACAGAGGGAACCTCGGTGCAAAGACACCTCCCGTTCCGTTCCCCATTTTCTGCCGATTCTGAAGGCATTGTGTGTTGAGTGGCAGAACACAACGCTGCGCTTTGCCTCGACACCAGAGCGCAGAAAACGTAAAGAAATATTTCACTTCTTCGAGTGGGAATCGAACCCACAACCGTCGCGAACAATAATTTTAACACAATATTTATCATTTAAAAAGAATATGTAACTATTCAAATTGTCGCTATCCCACAGTACTTCGCATAATGGGCCCCTTTTTAATATGCAACGTTAAAACCGTGTCAAGTGCGGTGACAGCCTGCAAGTAGAAAATTGCAAAAAAACTTTAGAAATATATTCATTACAAGTACAAAACGAATTGGTTACATTATGATTTACGTTACTTTGTATACGTCGTTCGTTCGCGTATTAAAAGAAATCGTATATTACAATATTGAAAAATTATATTGTGATATCTTTTTAATATGGAAATGTGGAATTTAATATTAAAAATGGATTTGCTCTTGATAAAATTTTGCTTCGGATCTCCGTTCGAATTAAACATGGCCGTGATTTTACGACGCGTCATTTGGTTTTAGTGGGTTCATGGAATATTTAAGAATATTTTGTTGAATATTATGCTTTTTAATCATACTACGGTGGTTTATTTGGGATACGTTAATCTTTACCTTTCTATGTCATCCCTTTGTAACTCTATACACTTCTCCCAACGTTGCTTCCATCTCTGTAACCCGTTAAAATAGATAGTACTCGGCGTTTATCTCTGTAAAATTGTTCATAGATGTGGTTTTTTTTTTCATTTAAAGATTTCTGTCTTCCGAATGAAATTTCTAGACGAGAGAAGAAATATAACTCGTTTGGGGCTAGATCTGGCTTATTCGTGAATTTTCGTCAAGTTCTTGTCTATTGAAAAGTAATGATGAGTAGTAATGCTGTACCATTACTGGAAATAATATTTTTTAAAAATATAATTGTTTAAAATAATTCCACAATTATCCCATAAAAACCCAAATATTTCCCAATCTAAAAGAGCTATTTTTGTTTTATTTTGAGCCCAGATCCCCCTTTGCACTCTTCTGTTTGGACTAAATTTTTGTTTCGGGCACATATTAAATAGTATACCCTATTTTTAGCACCATTCAGTAAGCTTTGGCGATTTTTTCACCAGTAGTGACAGTTTTTGAACGCCCTGAACGTTCAACGTTTCTCGAAATCTTGTTGCATTGCGTGTTAAGTGGTGAAACTAAGGCCCGCATTGTACCTCGGACACAGAGCGAATTTTATTTCCTAGAGTCGGAATTGAACCCACAGTCTGTCATATTTACAATCACACGTTTGTACACCTGTGCCATATGTAGCCTCATTTGACATTTTCACATTTTCTTTTTTCAAGTTATTATACAAGTTACATAATAATACTCAGTATACATGCAATTATTTCAGTCTAAATGAAACAGCGCTTTGTAGTTTAATTAAG
Organism: Heliconius aoede; assembly: GCA_037355905.1. Taxonomy (NCBI): domain Eukaryota; kingdom Metazoa; phylum Arthropoda; class Insecta; order Lepidoptera; family Nymphalidae; genus Heliconius; species Heliconius aoede. Next base: position 31,974 of record JBAIZZ010000049.1, read on the forward strand.
AGCATAAAACAACAAACGGAAAGATTGAATATATATTTTCGAATTTAATTTGCCGTTCTATAAATCTCGTTATCTTAATTTTATTTACATAGAATCACATAAAAGGAAAGAAAGCAAAGCATAATAAGGTAACGCCTCGAAATACAAATGAATTTGCCGCTCAGACGGTCACAGAGAGCGGACTGGAACTGAATTACACCGGCGACTAAGTTTTCACGTACAAATTTATGGAATTCTTTTGATTTGAATATTTATAAATATTTATATTTGAACTTAACGACGTGTATCTGCCGTTCCGTTCTATTGAAAAGAATATTAATGTGAATGAAATTTTATTTTTACTTTTTAATTGGAAATTTATTTGTGTTGAGCTTTGTATTTTAACTTTTATATAAATAATTAGAGCAACTAATTCAAAATAACGTCTCCTTATAGATTAACGAGGAAAGTAGTTAACGCCTGTCAAATGTGCCTCAAAAAAAAGTTTGAAACCAAAAATAAACCTACACACTTATCACCTTGATCTCGAGACAAATATTTACAGATGGAGAGTGAATTCTTAAGAAACAACATACTATTTTAGTTGCAAAAAATAATAAATGATTTTGAAAGTACATAACAGTTATGTTATTTAATAATATTTTAGTAGTGAACGATAGCAAAAAGAAAGCGGAGAATAATCAGGTGACGCCTCGAAATGCAAATTAATTTGCCGCTCGGCTGGTCGCAGCGCGCGGATTGAAAGTAAATCGAAGCTGACGGCTAAGTTTGCACGTCTCAGAAATATAGCGTCGTTTTGATTCACAAAGTAATTTTCACGTGCGACTTGGTCACTACTTTGTTTAAAATTCATTAAAAATTTAGTGTGCAGTATAATTTAATTTCCGCACTCTTGTACGCATGCGTCGTTGGGTTATGTCACTTAATAAACAATGTCTCAAAATATGGAGGGAAGTTGGAAACGTGGTAAGACTTAACACTAGGTTCCCTCTGCCAAAAAATCTACAAAGAAAAGCGTAAAGCTTTTTCATATAACGAGTATGATGATCGATATGGACGTAGATATTGAAGAATAAAATTATAAGCGAAGATAAAAGGTAGAAATAATTTATAGTGATTTTTCGACTTCATGCAGAGTGAACGGGTAGGGAACGCCACAGCTTAAATAGAGAAAAGTTATATAATTTCAGTACTAAGTATACTGAAATTATGTATTTTTTTCAATTAAGGATACTATAAAAGCTAACTTTTCGAATAAAAAACAATTGGATTTAACTATATACTTAAGTTACTAACAAATTAAGTAAACTGCACGTTGCTTGGTGCTATGCAAGAATATAATATGTTGTAAGCAAGATATGCTGTGATACGAGAACCGACTTTAGTCTTACAAGACTATTTGGTATCAAAGGGAAACATCTCCGTGGACAATGTATTAAACTAAGGAAATTAAAGTTCTACGGATTTTGTCTTTTTTGACTAATATAATGATACTACACATGTATGTTCATTCTTAATTATTATTCAATTTTCAATTCAATCTTCCAGAGGCTTTTATTTCTATTCGCAATATAAGATAGTATAAACATATATGGAAAAAAGAAAAATGGCAATACTTTCTCTGTAATAAGCACTTCTTAGGAGCTTTTAAGTGCTTTAAAGGGATATATTTGTAATTCTTATGTCTCCTTTAATACTCGTATTTTCTTGCTTGGCTTTTATTTTTCTGAATTCTATTCTATCTTTGAGTGTATTATTTACTTTTATTTTGACAATTTGTTCAAGATATTAGTTAATAAGAAATAATAAAACAAGTTATATTGGACAAAAAAAATATTTAAATAATGATTATATCATATCAGCCTTTTGACGTCCACTGTTCGATAGAGGCCTCCGCCAAGCCGATCAGCCCTGTGCTATCTGCATTCAGTGGTAAGCTCCGATCTTGAACCGATGTCAATTTAGCTCGTGGAGTACCTACCCACCGAACGTCGTCCGGTTCGTACCCACCAATCGAAAACCTCGCTATATACGGCCTTTATTATTTTATATAGGATCACGTAATTCAACATCAAAATTTTGTTTTATATGCGCAAATCACAACACTTTTTTGGCGGATTTAAGACATGGATACAAATTTTGTGTCAAAAGTTTTAATTTTATTTTTTTAACTTCATATAGTTGTATCCTGCATATAGCAGGGTAGACAGAGGGAAACTAGGAACTATTAAGACAGTCCGTTATCATAAAGACACTATCAATAATATTAAATTGATATGTTAATAATATTTATATTTGACTAATTTCGCACTTTTCGTAACTAAATTTATATATTTGCAGTAGTATGTTTTATTTCAATAATATTTACTCCACGCAGTAAAGACCATTTCAGGTCTACAGCAGTTATAGCCCATCCTATCCCATGTTGAGATCGAGCAATGAAGGTAACTGTCAATGCGTTATAAAGGGGGCCAAAAAACTAATTATTAATAAAACTATATAAACATTATATGTACTTACAAATACTATAAACTTTTTCACATCATTAAAACACATAAGATAACAAATATTACTCTGTACTTAGTAAAAACTACCAGTAAAAGTCCTCTTGCATAAAATATTTTATTTATATCAACATTTTATGTAAAGGATTTAAAAAAAAATTAAAGAATAAACCAGACTACCCCATTTAAATGCATTTAAACACACGTCGCGTTTCTATTAACTGTACACTGCAGAATGCATTTAATTCTTCGCAAACATTTGCGCTAAAAGATTGCGAGCTTGCTAATTTTCTGTAATAAAAACAAACGTTCTGAATAGCTTTTATTTAGCGTTAATGAGAATTATGCGTGCATCGGTGAAACCTTATTATTTTAAACTTAAGAAATAAATTTTTTCTTGTTTATTTGTATTTTTTCTATATTGACCTCTAGCTTTATGTGTAGATAGTAGGTGGGTTTGTAAAGAAAGAAAAAAAATATATTTTATTTATATTCGATAAAACTTCACAAAATAAATATTTTAATATATCTCTGACATCTTTTTCCATCTTTTCATCCTTTTACTATATATTGTATTTATTAAAAGGACTGACTAACCGGTGGGTGTATGGATGTATACATATAGGGGCGAATGTATAAAAGAAAGAATTGAATATACTGCGATCTCCAATTGTGTACAAAATTTCAGTTAAACTTATATGAAAGAATATCAGAGAGATAACATATTCTCTGTTTTATTTTATTTTCAACTTTTCAATTTTAAATCAAAAGAAATATCATAAAACAAAAGAAAAAATCTGCATATTGTTGATTTTTACCTCACGTATAAATGAAACACTGATTCATTAAAGCTTCTCAATATTTGTAAACGTCAGTCTGCTTTTATTTTGCATCTTTTGTTCAATATAAAAAAATATATATAAATGTGTGAGATTTCTTTCTACCAAAGTTAAATTGTGACTGTATGTACATAAGATGGTTATATTATCAGAAAAAAATACTTTCAATATCTGTATTCTGATACAAATTTTCAATATTTGTATTTTTTTTTAAATATTTGTACATGTGATTTTTGCTCTAGGTACATAAATATCAATATGATAGGTGACTAG
>JBAIZZ010000049.1:37412-89692 GCA_037355905.1 Heliconius aoede
GGGGATTCCATTACGAGAACGATGCCACTTGATACTTTTGCGAGTGGCTATTTCGTTTTAAAATATCTTTATTTAAATGGAAACACGCACTTTCTTCGTTGACTTAGTAATTTAATTTTCAAGTGTTTTTGATGAAACGACGTTTTTTATATATTTTATATCTATTCATTTCAGATTTATGGAATTTTGATGTAATTTATGAATCGATTTTATTTTTAGTTAAACCAAAAAAAAACCAATTAAGACGTCCTCGAAATTTTAGCTTTGCTTAAATGACGTGGGTCTGGGGATCCGTGGAATCTTGACTATGAGTAATTGATGTAAAGCATATAGGAAGTTATGTTTTAAATAAATATACAAGGTGTATTTTCTTTAATATGTCATGACTTTTTATATTCCAGGTCTTTTTTAAGGTAAATGTTTATTTTCACAGTACAACTGATTATTTTTTTTAGCTGTAATTAAAGTGTGCTGTTGCTGACGCTACTTGACACGTTGTATTTTACCTGTTTTCATTTGAAAAATGTATGCATGAACATATAACTATGAATGTTATGATTATAAATAAAAGGTTAAGTCTCTTCAGTTAATAATGAAACCTCTATTAATTAATATTAAATTAATAATTATTATTCTAATTAATCCACGGAGCCAGTCGTGGCGTAGGTGTGAGACTATAAAGACAACAGGTTGTGAGTTCGATTCCCTCTCGAGGAAACGAAATATTGAACATTTTCAAATCTTCACTGTGGTGTCGATGCAAAGCGCAGCGTTAAGTTCCGTTACTCAACACGCATTGCCTCTAGAATTCGGAAGAAAGTTGAGAGCGAAGTGTCTTAACACTAGGCTCTCTCTGCCTATCCCGCTACACGCGGGATATGTATTAACTTAATAATTATATAAACCCAATAAATTCATAAATAGTGACTATAAAATAAAATCAGCCTTATCAGATATATATTACTATAATGTTCTCATAATCCATTTTGTTGAAAACCTTATATTTGGGCCCGACGACCCCACATTGTTCGTTATCACATAAAAATGCCTAAACATTTACAAAATATCTAACAGGTTATATTTAGTACTGTAATCTCGCAGGTATGTAATGTAATGTATTACGGTACCCGCGCCCCAATCTATAGCTCCTTTGTGTAAGAAAATGTGAATGTTACGCTTACGAATGTATAATGTATCTTCTTTATACGGTTCTTTTGCCTGTTTTCTAATCATTTAGTGTAAATTTTTTAATTTTAAATAATGAAGTCAGCTTCACGCTGTATCCCGCACACAGAAGGATAGGGATAGAATCTATAGAATCTGGACTATATTTGGCATCAGAGTGAAGAAATGAAAATATTAATAAACGATAATTAATTCCCTCGAGTGGGAGTCGAACCCATAAGCGTCGCGTTACGTTACGCCGATGCACCACGACGGCCTGTAACATCTAGGTAATTTTATATAATAATACTGATTTCGAAATGATAGTCTATAAATAGCAGAACGTTTTCTTAAATCATAGAATTACTCTTGATTAAGTTACATTTCAAACAAAAAATATTTAATCAAAATAGGTTAGGTTGGGAAGTTTTACAACAATTTATATGTACAACAAAACTGGTAATAGAATTTTCTTAGGTACCCGTATTTACGTATGAATGAATATTGTATCTACTCAAAAAAGATAAATTTCCTTATCTAAGATATTTTATTTTGCTTCACGCTACATCCTGTTATTTACAGGATATGCAGGATACGCAGAGGGAATATAGTTTTAAAACCTTTGTTCCTCTATATTTGCCTAATTTTTGAAACATAGTGTATTGAGTGGAATTCAACGCCGCATTTTGTCTTAAACGCATGAGACTCTAATCAAATTATATCACTACTCCTAACTATTCTAATGAAAATGGCCTATATTAAAAATATAAAAAAAAAATCTAATAAAAACTTACATACAAACAAATACATCATAAATAAGTGATACAACGAAAGTTATAGTGAAAAAAAGTTATAGTTAAAAATATAGCTCACCGAAATTCGTACGCCATAAAAGGTGCAATTTACATGGGAACAAAACTTTTTGATTCCCGTTTTCCCATACATAGGTAATGAGGCCGCCCGCCACTCCCCAAATATAGGGAGCTCTGATTGATGGAAGTCATTGAAGTGCCTCGTATATTAAGTATTATTGTAATATTCGCATGTGAAGTATTATATGAATTTTATCGTGAAATCTCACGTGATTTTCTTTAAAATATATATTATTAATCTTCCCGTTATATCCTGCACCTAGTGGGGTATGCAGAGGAAACCTGGGAACCTAGTGTTAGAACACTTTGTTCTCATTGGGTCACTTCCGTTTCCGCCGCCGAATTCTTTATTGCTTGTTTTATTTTTTATAAAATATTCTGTTCAAACATGACACAAGTATTTACATCGTTTTGGTCCTTCCTGTTTATTCAATAACGACTAACTGGAGAAAGCTTATAGTATTTGAACTGCCTGCAGGCCTCAACGGTTTACTAAATACACACATGAGTGGCTCATACTAAATAAAAAAAAATAGCCGCTGAGCTTTACATTCGCTGTAATAATATGAGTTAACGTATCTTAGTGATCGCAATTTGCAGTAAGATGGTACGAGTATGTGACTCCATGTTTCATTCTAGGAAATTAATTAGTTGACCGACCCTGCTCTGTTCAAGGGAAAATTGAGGTGTTGCTCTTCCGCATTGTCTCGAACTGGACCGCAAAGTGTAGGTTCAGCAGATCAGGCCAGATCCTACCATATGCAGGATAAAGAGTGAAACTAAAATCCTTCATACAAAAAAGAAGGAAACTTTTATTCGTGTTTACAGGTTCATAGTAATGAGAAATAACAGACCGATGTCTTAATATACGTATATATATAGACATCGATATATTTCTCTGAGTATAAAATGAACATACCAAAATAGTGTCAAATCAGACATTGCTTCATTGTACGATGCTAGCGTCAATATTTTATGTTATAATAAAACAATATTCTTTATAATATATTTTATATTAATATATATATATTTTTAATAATATATTTTATATTATATAGTAAAATCTCGCATTTTAATATCAATTTTAATATCAGAAATAATTTTCGCACATAAATATAGGAAAGAGCAAATTATCATAATTTGAATATAAAAATTCAACCGTCCATTGTGACGATATAAAAGAAATGAAACATGAAACTTTCCCTAGGGAGCCATTATCGTGTTTTATTCTTAGATAATTAACTCTTTGATGCTCGACGACATCTGTTTACACTGAAGCTAAATTTATAAGACGTTTAAAGAGAACACAGCTCCCTAATTAGAGGGTTACCTACATCATATTTTTTTATTTATGTACCGTCAAATTTGAATTGATGTAGAATTAATTATGATTAATTTTGTTTGAAATTCACTTACGCAAGGGTGGTTTCTATTTTGTTAGCTGTTCGACATACATACGTTTGTAAAGCTTCCACGTTCTTTCATTAAATGTAACGTTTAATATAATTTAACTGAACACATTGGAGTAATATGTTATTTTGTGATCATGATATTTGAATTTATTTTCATATAAGTACTCATTAAGTGATATACCTATAGTTATAGTTAGTGATACCGCTATGTCATCTCTATTTTTTCCTGGGAACCTATTATAAAGACACTCCGCTACCATTCAGACACTCCGTTCCTATTAAGACTTTATAGTATTATATTTATACTATTAATTCGATACCCATTCGAGGAAGTGAAGCATTTATTTACATTTTTATTTTCAATTCTTCGCTCTGGCAAAGAACAGCGTTGAGTTCCGCCACTCACACGTAACGCCTCCAGAACAAGTGTAACCTCACCAAAATAGATATAAGTCTGCCCAAACTGGAATATAACAATAACAATAAATATAACTTACAAACTAGAATCTCATATTTGTTCCAAATTTCATATCAAGTTTGTGCAAATAGAATAAAACAGTAGGTGACCTACACGCTTACAAAGTAAACACGAAATAAAAGTCTTATGACTTTTATTTTTGCGTCACCACACACTCTAAACCTACAAGATGCCCTAACTATATTTATTATATCGTCGAGGGACCGAGTCTAATTTACAATTCGCTTTGTCTTTTGTACTGTATACATAATATTAGTACATAAACTCATTTCGTCCACCATTACACTACCCCACATATGAATAACTAACACAGTAGGGTAACATTTTCGCGTGAACAATACATGTATTGTTAATTCAAATTAAGGCAAAAGTAAAGTGTTGAAGGGAAGCCTGTCATTAAATTAAGTAAAATTAATTTTCCCTGTGTCGTTTAAAACTTTTTGGAACTTTTGATGACATTACAATTAAATGTTTCTTAGGTTTCTCCCCATTTTGTGTTCCAAGAAACAGTAGTTTTAATTTGAATTTAATCTATTAAGATGGAGTCAATGATTTTATACTAAAAATATTGTAGTTTGTTGTAAATAATTTAATCTTTCTCAATAGATTAATATGCTGAGACTGTTTTGGCGGAGAGGCACAAGCTTGCGGCGGCTGTGGGCTCGATTCCCACTGAGGGCAATGAATCAGGGTAATATTTAATATGTCAATCCCTCGCTCTGGTAACAAAGCAAAGTTCCGTTGAGTTCCTCGACAATTAAATTAAGCATACGCGATTAATCCTTTTCAAGTTTCAGTTAAAATGAGAAGAATATGTTAATATAAAACGTAAAACAAATCATCTAACATAATATGTATTTTCAATTAGAGAATAAAAATAACAAAATGTAATTTTAATCTCTTAATTGTTTCATTTGAATTTCTAGCAATTTTTTATATTAAAAAAGTATGTTAGTATTGTTCATATAAATGAAAATATCTTTATAACATGTATGTGCCGTTTTGTTCGATAACTTGCCATCTTATGGGTAGTGCCATGATACCATACCTCTCTATAACATATGAATTATAAATTGATTAAAGCGATAATTGTTTTCTGTTTTGAAAATTGTTTTTTTTTTTTTTTGATAACTTCTCTTGTGCTATAAATATGAAAAAAAAACTATTTTTCACAAACTACTTTAATAAATTGATTCCTTCCCTCCCAAGCAGTTTCATTCAATAATACACTTCAAGTCGAAAGACCGAAGTCTTTATAGCCGCGACCGCACAAAAACCAAACATAAACCAATGAATTCACTTTGATGTTAAAACTAATGAGGCAAAAATAAACGCGGATATATATTACATACATACATGGGTTGTTTTAAAATTCTTAATTACTTAGAAATATTCTCAATATTATAAGTATTATGTAAGTATAATTATGTATACACAGAGCCTATGAGACGCAGGATGTGGTGCAGGATCAAAAGCGTGCGACTGTAAGTGCGAAAGGTTGTGGGTTCGATTCCCACTCGATAAAATAAAATATTTCTTGTTTTCATTTCGGAGACAAATGGAGAGTTTAGGCACTCACTCAACACACAAATAGAATTAGTGTCTTAATGAAAACGTATGTCTATCCCCCGTGTATTCCCCCTGCTCTACGACTGCATGCTTAAAGCTATACAGTACATGATGGCTCTACACTAGTACCTAGATTTATAATTAATCTTTTTCAACGTTGCAAAGCTCACAATAGAGAAAATAAATATTTATTACTAATACTGTATTAATATCCACTCATATTGAAAACGACGACGCTGTCATCACCAACTCTATTTGGGCTGTCGTCATGAGGTATATCGTGTCATTAGTTTGTGAAACCTGCTTCGCTATTGCCTGTATCTGATATAGCCACATTACACGAAATAGTTATTGCAAATCTATATTTTAATGTAATTCGTAATAAAAACTTTTTTATTTATATTAAAAAAGTTAATAAGATTAAGTTTTTAATTGAATATGGACGCAAAATAGGGAACGGAGTGTCTTGACATTAGATTCATCGTTGCCTGCCCTGCCCATATGCAAACTAAGGCTTCCTCCATATTTAATTAACAAATTAAAATCCCTTTTTGAATTAGATTGACAGTATATATAATTCCTTGCAAAATAATTTCGATACGAGTCTCAAGAGTGTCAATAATGATAGGCGATTAAAATTGGTGAGCATTACTGAATTTCCCTCAGGATGTATTTTCATAAAAAAGCTTATATTAAAATACCATTATTTCGTTAATTGCCTGAACATTGATGGCCGCCGTTTGTAGGTTTCGAATTTTATATAATATATTCGGGTGAAATAATAAATATAAATTTTCGTCAGAATGAAAATTATAATAGAGTGAAATAAAAATATATTATATTTATTATATTAGGTCCTTGAATAAATTTTTATAATTCTTCATAAGAATTTCAAAATTTCAAGCAGAGCTACTCGTAGTGTGAGAACACTCTCTGCTTAAAATTTCGAAAATCAAAGAATTACAGTATATATATTAATATCTTCAATAATTTTAAGGCATTGTTGTTTAACAATGGATACGAGATATGGAGACTGCGTGAAGAAACTAGTGACTAGTGAGTAATTGCGTGAAGAAATATTAAATATTTAATTTCTTCGAGTCTTAGGCCTCAACTGTTGTCGATGTTACAAGAATATTAACCAAAAGATAAGGAATATTCGGGTACCCTCTAAGATATTAAAGACAAAGCATTAAACGATACAACTTACCAGTTCCACACTAGAAGCTGGAGCTTCGTGAAATATTGCCAGAAGCTTCGAAGAGCTTAAAAACAATTAATATCATAGGGAAGCCCGGCTTGAGCGTACATACTTATAAACCATATTTACAGATTAAACCTTCTTTTATATACTTGGAGGGAAACAAGAACAGAAAAATTTATGACTTTACAATCTCTCGAGTAGATATTACTTGCTATCTAATAAAATTCGTGTATTAATTAATTCCGAAAGAAATTTCCTTTGATCTAGTATGTAGTTGTATGCACAAGCTTCTTCATGAGGATGTGGGTCACCTCCGACAAACTGACTAATATTTACCAAAGATATTAAACCAAAAAAAAATACATACAAATGAAAATGAACTTTTAATTATTATCGTCATTAATATACTTATAGAGAAATGTTGATTAAAAGATCCAATCAACAGAACAATGTCGTTGTTAATGAAATATCCGTCGCTATTTGTAAATTTATAATTACAGGAAAAGCAAATTTTGGAGTCAATTCTGGATAAACGAGATCACTAATTAGTACGGCTACCCATTTTACTGTTGTGTCAATACTCCGATTGATAAACACAGTAAGGCCGGGCTTGCTCTTCATTTCAAAGTTAATGTCATTGTAAGTAAATCTAATTAGATTCATTATTTTTTGATTAATGAGGCCAGTTGGAGCAGTATGTCATTGTAAACGTGATGGGTTGTGGGTTTGATTTCCAGTCGAGGAATCTAGGGTTACTTACGGCAGTGCCTAACTCCACCAAGTCAAGCTCGAAGCAAACTCACTCTTTAATAATCAAAATAAAACTAGTACTTTTTATACATTTAGAGAGCTGAAATTTGGTATGGAAGTAGAATTTAATGCCCACATAAAGGAAAAGCTGTTATGATCGAAGCCTTTGTTAACCCTAATGAGAAACTATAAGAGCTCAGCCAAGATATTATAGATATCAATATATCATTTTATGTGTCTTAGCCGTGGACACACACACTATGGTCTTCCACGGTCGATCTACTATAATAATTTTTATACTATATTAACTATAATAACTATATTAATAAAAATCACAGAATTGAACCCATTACGTCCACTAAAAGGAAACATCTGAGGTAAAATCTGTCAAATATTCTCATTTTTATAAAAAAAAGGTATGTTATTATCTGATTATGTTTTCATATTTATTTATAAAACCGAAGCTATAATGGTCTTTCGTCTCGCGTCAGCGTACATACTTTGATTTACAATAAATATATTTTTTTATTTCTTTTGTACATTTCAATACAAATAACAATAAAGAGTACATATTATTTATTTTTAAGTTGAGATTTATTTACAAAGGCAAATAAAAGATCACTGAATGCTTGTCTGAGCCGTTATTATGATTTTCATGGATTCAAATGTAATATTTTATAATATATTAAAGAAATATCAAAGAGCATTTCGTATTTATGATAAATATATAATATAATATGTATATCAGAAATCATAAGCACAAGCAAAAAAGATGAGAAAAGTGTAACTGTAAAACCGACTGGTTGTGGGTTCTATCCCCACTCGAGGAGATGAAATATTTCTCTCTGGTGTCGAGGCAAATCGCGGCGTTGAGTCCTGCAGCTCAACACGCAATGCCTCCGGAATTCGGCAAAAAGTGGTGAACGGAGTGTCTTAACACTAGGTTCCCTCTGTCTACCTACTGTGTACGAGATACGTGAAGCTGAATTTTTTTTCATTACAGAATTTAGATGTAAGTTAGAGTGAAGATTATATTATCTTAATAATAAACGATCGTTAAGCTGAAAAAATGTAGGCGTATAGATATATACAATATTTCACTATCATAGCACAATACTGCAGTGTCACAGACGCCGTCATTGTACTTATATGTATATATAATTGTATTGTATATTATATTATGCCTTATTACACATTCCTCTACTCAAGATTCATGTTCTGATCATAAACTACCTTACCCACAAAATACATAAGTAAGATATGTATAGTAAAAAAAAACGGATAATAATATATATTACATTCACATTTGGTGAAAATAAAGTACAACTTTTGAGATAGTCGTTAAACTTACTGAGTGATTGATAAGTTCCGTTATTCTCGTGCGTAGGCGCGTAGAAAAACACGTTGAGAGCAAAAAGAAATAATTGATAAAAAATATATTCAACAACTTTCCTGTTTTAATCACATTATTATCTTAAGCAATATTGTATATAATTGAGGCCAGTCGCGGCGCAGGGGCACAATGTATGACTGTAAACGCGACGAGTTGTGGGTTCGATCTTCAACAGGGGAAATGAAATGTTTATATAAATGTATATTTTCATTTCTTCGCTCTAGTGTCGAGGCACGTCATTCAGCTCCGCCATTCAAATCACAATACCTCCAGAATTCCACTTACCCTAAATACTTTCTTAAATGAATGATATAATCTATAGTTTCTCTTTAATTATTTTGAAAAATATACGATAATTATTTTCTTTTTGTATTCAATAGGGCACTCTTTACCCTGAGTTTCTAAGATAAATATATTAGATTTCTAAACGCTCCTTAATTGAAAAACTTCTGATAAGGGTTAGCTTACAACTTTACTATTAACCACAGAGCACGCATAGTTACAGAAAGGCTATATTAAAAAAAAAAAGATATTTTAGGACACCTATATTTTTCACATTAATCTTAATTTAGCGAAGCAGAAGGAATATTAACCATTGTTTTTCAGTTTCACGCCGAACCCTGCACTTAGCAGGGTAGACGATGGGAACCTGGTTATTGAGCACGTCTCTTTTTAATTAAGTGACGTCGTCCCAATTTTGCAGAACTGCCGCGCTTTCCCGAAGAAATAATAAATGAAATATTTTATTTCCTCGAGACAGAATCGATCCCACAACCTGTCGTGTATATAGTAGCACATTTGAGTCCCGGCGTCTGCGTTAAGCATTCTGTTATCTACTTTTCATTTATTTTTAATAAAATATCATTGTAAATGTCGCCTTATTAAAAATATCCTTTTAACATCTCTAAAATCGTCTTTACTATTAAACTATTTCACAAAAAACAAAGTCCTGATTGTAAAGGCTATGACAACTTTGTAATTGACGTAACAACCGGAAACCGAAGAGTTTTGTTGCTAGATTTTCTCTGTCCTCTCTACTATATATATGAGATACTCTTTTTTTTCTATGCATTCGCCATAAATATTATTAATTTCAAAATTTAAAAAAAAACACAAAATAATTTAATACAATTTTGTATTATATAATATCCTGAAACCTGAATTATTTTCTCATAATCCTTTGAGAAACGTTACATGTTATTATGGTGAGTGCCAAAACTGACGTATTTATGGGTGGTTACTCCTTGATCTCAAAATCACGTCCCATATTTTTGTTAGCTAGGGTTACCCTTTGTGTTCTTCAAAGGTTTCTAGAAGGCTTTCTATTGTGTCCATTTGTTTGATATTAAATAAATAATATATTTAGTTAGTTTCCCGTAAATATATTAATGTAAACATGTCGAATAAATAAATAACTTAGACATGAATATACTATAACGAAGGTACATGCGTAATTATTTTTCATATTGTTTATATAAAGACAATATATATGGGGCTAGTTGTCGCCAAAATTTTGAAATCTTTTTTTCCGTTAAAATATTGAATATCTATTTGTTTAATAAAAAAATAATCGAGTTTCAATATGAATTAAATATTCAATATTGTATTATATATATACAATGAAAGAATTAATAGAGTCTGCATGTACGTACCTACTTAGGTCGCCTGTACGGCACGAAAGGTCCACGTGGGTGAAATAAATTAGATAGATATTCGGAAACATAGGTTATAACGCATTATAAGGTGAATAAAAAACTCACTCTCACTTTAATAGAAAAAAACTGTTTTTCTCCTTTCGTGTATTTAGGCTGTTAAAATTAGATACTGCGACTTGTTCACGTAATCGCTTCTCTTTTGCTTGTGAAAAGAAAACTTTCATAAATTCATATTCATATAATTAAATCATAATTGAGTCCCAACGTCTCAAAGGATGTTTAATATGAGATAATAAGAAGTGGGCAATGGACGAAATATTAGCAATAAGATGAAATATCTTCGAGACAATTATTTTATTATTATTTGTTCTTCGCTGAACGACTTTAACAATAGTCTCTTAGACGTCTTGACTTGCCACTCAATTTGTCTCAAGAGATTCCTTAATGAATATTGCAACAAATTAAATTTAAGGGAAAAATAAGGCTGTTTTTTTTCGATTTAATTTTGTTTCTTGCTTATAGTTATTATTTATTTGCTTATAGAGATAAATATGATAAGAAGATTGAGGTCATCGTGTCTCAGTGTGATAAGGGTGTGACTGTAAACTCAAAAGGTGGGTACGAACCCATTAGGAAATATTTTCAACTTTCCTTTTCATCCTTTAAATGCACTACCCACATAAAAAGTATAATTCAATTTAAAACTAGTTCCTGAGATTAGCACGCTCAATCTAACACACTTCAACTTTACATAATACACAAACAAACATAGAATTGGGAATCATTAATCCGTCATTGATAATCAAAATGGGTCTATCATTACTATAATAAGATTTTCCTTATCTATCTATGTATATAGGATTACATACATACAGCAATTGTTAACCCTTTGAACTATCGAAATAGATAGACAAGGTAAACAACATATTAGCATATATCAGACCACATTGTACGTTGCAGGATCACAGGCTTGGTGTTATTAGTTAAATGTAGAATCAGCTTCATCCTATACAGCAGAGTAGACACAGGGGAAATAGTGTTAAGACACTCCGATCCTCACTTTCCGATGATTTTTTTCAAGGCATTGTGTGAGTGAGTGGCGGAATTCAACGCCGGGCTTTTGCCTAGGCCTCAGAGCGAAGAAATGAAATATTAATAAATGTCCCTGAGTGGGAATCGAACTCTCAACCGTCGCATTCTAGTCACTTACTTGTATGCCACGACGTCCTCATCGAAGTACGTAAATAAGGGAATCAACATATAAGCATATATAAAATCCACATTGTACGCTGCAACCATACAGGCTTTGCTTTGTTAGTTAAACGTAGTTACAATTTATTTACGATTACAATCTATTCATTATATAAATCCATTATATAGAAACTAATTTAATCTTCTGATGAGGCCGTCGTAGCGCAGTGGCACACTTCTGAATCTAACTCAGACGATTGTGGCATCGATTCCCACTCGAGTATTTTTTTTTATTTTCCTCGATCTGATAACTAGTGTTTAGTGATCTGTGACTTTATCCTAATTCCTAACACGTGAGATTTATAATTTGGTCACTTATATCATATAGAGTGAGTATCGTTTGTAGTGGATAGAAAATTTTGAAAATACATAAACCATAATTTATATTTATACCTAATATTTAATATGATTTGAATTATACAAAGAGCGCTTATTACAAGAAGGTTCGATTGCCACTCAGAGAAATTAATTATTTTCATTCCCTGGATCTGGCGATACTGAGAGTGACGTCAGGTACTGCTACTCTCATCTAATGTCTCAAATTCAAGTGGAAATTGGAGGACGGAATTTGTTGACACAAAGTACACTCTGCCCACTATTTGGAAAATGAAAATATTACATATTTCGTTCCCCTGACTGGGTATCAAACCCGTCGCGTTGCAGTCGCACGCTTGATTTTTTCCACGATCGATATAATAATAATGATATTCCAGTGATAATTATGCAATTCATAGGGCTCATAATGCTGTAACATCTAAAAGCGAGGCAGAGCAAATGGGCTGTACTTAAGAGGTAAGGACCCTCTTACAACGAATCTGAGGTGGCACTTGTATTTTATTTCGAAAAGTCTTTTTGAGATGGGATGATCGTATGCATCAATAATTTTATAAGAACAAAATAAAGTAGGTGAGGCCGGTCGTGGCGCAGTGGCACAATTTTGTTACTGTAGGCGGGATTCATTGTGGGTTCGTTCCCCACTCGAAGCTCACCACTAGTCGCCATTCAACACGCAATTTCTCCGTGATTTCGCGTGAAAAATGAGAAAAATGTCTTAGCACTAGATTCCATCTTCCAACATCTTGATCCTATCTTGCTGTGTGCAGGATACATCGTGAAATTGACTTATTTATTTTTAATCTTGTTGTGTTATACGCGGACTATGCTCTACTGCCCGATAAAAGCTTCAAAGTTATATAATGCTTACGTAATTCATTTAATTTTATTAAATAGATCTAGCACAATATTATAGAAGCAATGCTTTAAAAAAATATATATTAATCGAAACAATAATATCCAAATTTAAATTTGAATAATTATAAATTACACAATATTTATATTTAATGTATTAAAGGCAAAAAAGGTTATTGAAAGGAAGCTCTGAGATATTTAAGTACAAAAAGTATTCTGAAATATCTTATAAAATTTTAGGTTGGCTTAAGTGTAATCTATATACTCTAACCTAAGCCCGCAAAATCTATTTTTGATAGATTCATGAATCATTAAGGTAATGTATATTTTATGATATTTTAATATTTTTTTTGAAGTGCTATCGTATAGCTGGGAAAGAGAAAATACGTTTTATATTGCGTAATTTGTTTTTGTTGTAATTTTACACGGTAATAGAAAAAAACGATTGTTTTTCAGATAAGCTGAAGTAAAGACGATTAATTTAATAAATTCTTAATTTTAAGAAATTAATTAATAAGCAGACATACATTTATGTACATAACAGTGACATACATACCTACTAGATACATAATGTGTATAAAGAAAAGCGATTGTAAATTATGACATAACGTTGATATATAAAGAAATATATTACACTTATTTGATCATATAAAATATATGAAATAGTTAACTTTTCTCTAACAAAAACATGACTAATAAGAACAAAAAGCTCTTAAACGTTGTAAAATAAAACGAAAGTTAATCGCACCGCTCTGTATATAGATGTGGTCCATTTGTCACATGCAGTCAGTTTTTAACACCTACAGTACATTTTACAAACATTGATGAATGGCTGTTGATCGCACAGAGCAGTTTGATCGATCTCTCGAACCTGCATACCGACAGTTTTTGAGTAGCGCTGAGTACGTTTGACGTTTTATATGACAGGATATTTTTATGGTGTTTGCTGCAAATTGATATAGTGTTTAATATATTTTTTATTGTATCGTATATTACTATGCAAGTTGTGGCGCAGTGGCTTAAGGGTGCTGCCCGCAAACGCGACGGTTATGGGTTCGTTTCCCACTCGAGGAAGTGAAATATTTCGTTACGCTTATATTTCCATTTTTTTTCACTCTGGTCTTAAGGCGCGGCGTTGAATTCTACCACTCAACACGCAATGCCTCCAGAATTCGGCAGAAATGGGGAACAGAACTACCCTGCTGTGAGCGGGATACAGCGTGATAGATAGTATTGATGTTATGAAATAAAACTGTTGAAATAACCAACCTGACAATTAATTCTACATTTTATATATAATATGTACTATGGAATCCATTCATACCTCATTATAGTGTACTTAAATCTAAATACAATATTTAAGAGGACAATAGAATATTAAATAATAACGCCTACAAAACTCAGAAAGAAATTTCTTACCAAAAGTAAATTAAATCATTATGAAACTTCAAAAACTTACTTCGAGCACACGTATCATTCCAGTGGTTCTCAAACTTAACACAAAAGAGATCACCAATCCACAAGCACTCGCGCCAATTAAATCTACGTCAACAGTTGAAACCAAACAAGCAGTTTTTGTTTCGTCACGTAACAATTTGCAAAGAGGCCGAGAGCCGGCGAGCACGTCCCAGCCTCCACACAAACTGACGACATCTAAAAATCTGAATCCTGTAAGCTTATTGCTACGCCGCTTCATGCCAAAGCTCTGTAGATGAAAATCAAACAATTTTAAGCTTTATCTTCTAGTAATAAGGGTGTAATTTCTGAAACACATATAGCTTTTCGTTTCTATCGTTGGAAGATAGGGGAAGCACAGATGCTGAGCGCATGCGATTTCATCTACGCACACAGATAAAGTAGATATTGTGAGAGTGTGCATGAATGAAAGACAACGGTATACTGTTTGTGTCCGTAGTGGACACGATTGTTGGAAATAAGTGTCTCTTCTCCTCCCTAGAGGCAAATAGTTATAGTACTTGTAGGAACTGTTAGAATCGCTCCCGACCGAAGTGATCGTTACTGAAATAACGTCACTGAGCTGCTTTAACTTTTTTGTTTTTCGTAAAATTGTTATATTTTTTATTACATTACTTACTTATAAATATGATTTAGTACAAAATTAAAGTATAAAACACTGTTAAACTGTTTTGTGAGCTGTCGTTAAAAAAAAATTTTTATCTGTGTACATTGAAATCATTGAAATCATCATTGAAATTTTTTATCTGTGTACACTGGAACGTGGAAACACTAAGCTCCCTCTGCCTACCTTGCCTCATGCGGGATACAGCGTGAAGCAAAATAAAAAATTAAACGAAACATAGCTTAAAAATAGCAAACCTGCATGGCATTTAATTTAAAGAGATAGAATAGCAAATTTGGGCTTACTATAATTAGTATTTACCGATCGTATGATTAAGCTCGATCAATGAGGACGAGTGATTAGTTAGTATAACCTGTCAGCATTACTGTTCTCCTCGAACTAAAGTCAATGTTTGTATTGGAAATTGAAAAGTTTAATATTTTTCAACGTAATCAAGATTTTTTTAATAAAATCAACATTGTAAGACAAAATAGTTGTAGTAGTTTTAAGTAATTTAAAAAAAAACACTACTATGCTGACTTAATTTTTTTTTATGATAAAGAACACGGTAAACGAGCGGGTCACCTGACGGTAAGTGATCGCCATTACCCATGACCCCGTCAAACACCAGAGAAGCTACAGATGCTTTGCCGGCCTTTAAGGTGGAGATAGATACGCTTTTTGAAGGTACCCATGTCATAGCGACCTGGAAACACTGCCGCGGGTAGGCAATTTCACAGTTCCGTGGCGCATGGTAAGAAGTTCCTATGAAACCGCACAATAGTGGAGTGCCATGTATCCAGGTGGTTTGGATGATATTCTAGCTTGTGACGTACTGTGCGGTTAGAAAATTCGACATCAGGGTTACCTGCTGTAGAGCTGTTTTACTTATTAAGGTAAAACAGTTCAGAATAATACCCATGACAAATGCGGTAGAGAACGCACAGCAAGGAAGCGTCTCTACCCAGAGCCATCAAATATAATTTTAATATTTAATTATATATAAATTCATTAGTGAAGACAAAATGTCTAGAATTACCAACTAAAAAGAAACATCACACCAGTCACCAGTATTTCTCGCGATATCTCGACACTGTCATCTGTCATTTCCAGAAGCTGCAATCACCCCGCCGGGTTAACGAACGGTAAGGTATGTACTCTCTTACATCATGTATGGCATAGCACTAGGTTCAATGATTTTTTTTTAAAAAGAAGATTTATAAATATTATTTTTTCTTCAACTATATTATTATGATTAGAATTTTTTTTTTGAAAAATTCATAATAGTTAAATCAAACGTTACGCTTTTTATATCGGCACAGTCTAAATATTCATTTCACTCTAATTGGCTTCATGCACAAAATTTAAACTAATTCAATAAAACGTCTACATTATATATTAGCGAGACATCGCTATATTTTAAGTGGGCAACTAACTTTACTTTTAGTCAAGGTGTCAGCCGTTTTACGATCTCACATGTCTTATGATAAACAAAACATATTTAGATATATTACTCTTCCAGTGTTAGTCTTAATAAATATGTATAATAATTTTAGTTAATTGTTGAAACTTATTAGGCACAGTAATTGCCTTAATTACTGAGGCAGTAGCAGGTTTGATTTTAAATTTCACCAAATAGCGTGATGTAAAATTTTAAAAGTGTAAAAAGCTGTTATATTTCCAAAAGTGCAAATACGTCTTTGTTGCACCAATGTGCGATACAACATTTTTATAAAAGATATTTCGTTTGTAACTTTTGCTCGCAACTATATAAGTAATCGCAGATATATTTTAGATTCGCTGACAACATATTCCGCGCCGTCGCAGTCGTTACGTGTATATATATATATATATATATATATATATATATATCACGTCACATATATAGCAGGTGCAGGATTCAGCGTGAAAGTTATTCTTATTACAATAAAATATAATAATAATTCACAGGATCAGTAGCCAGGGGGTAATTAGCATCAACAATGAGAGCCATGTTTAAATGCATAAATTGACAACGATATTCGGTGTGAATGTTTCAAATGACATTAACGACCGCACACGCCGCCACACAAGCACACAAGCACACAGTAATTGCGTATATGTATCGATCGTTTGTTTGTGTGAGGTATCGTGATTGGAGAATGGTTGAACAAACAGCCACACGCATACAATTTGCAAATATGAATATCGATACGGCGATCCCGATTTTCGTATTCTGATACCCGAATAGCTCGATACCACGTGGGTGCATAATTAGTTTAAATAAGAGTTGGAACGTTTTTTTTCCCTGAGCCCTTTTTTCAGAGTTTCTTAAAAACTTTGCTTATTAAGATTTTAATCTATGAAACAGTCAATGGTTCATGTATGTATTTAAAAAAAAATAAGTTTCACGCTGAATCCTGCACTCAGCAGGGTAAGCAGAGATATTTAAGTTCTTCTATCATCACCATATCGTTCACCATTTCTCCGCCAAAACCACTATAACTACTTGTTTTTGTAACAATCAACCACAAAAAACACAAATACTTCTCAACAAAAACAATCCTAAGATCTTAAAAGTGAGATTTAGATAACAAAATTTACAATAAATTAAATAATAAATTTCCCTTCCTTTAAGGGAATAGATTTAGTAAACGTTTACGTTTCATTTGGGTGTCAGGTGATACAGCATCTTGTTAATCCTGACGTAGTATACAAAGGTATTTGCTCAAAGGTTTACCGGAACTGTGTACGCTAGTATTAAATTACTAGTCGTTGTCGCCGGGTCTGCTTAGTCTGATCCTCACTCACCAGTAAACCTGTAGGCAGATTTATATTATTTTATAACTAAAAGTAAATTACAATTTGAAATTCGTAAATTCAAATTGAAACCAGTCGTGATGCAGCGGCAGACGTGGGTGATTGTGATATAAATATATATTTAATAGAAATATATAAATATTTCATATTTTCATTTATTCGATCTGGTATCGAGACAAGGCGTGGCGTTGAATACAGCCACTTTACACGCAAGTCAGCGGCAATGAGGTACTGCCTACATCAAGATATAGGGTGAAGTTACATCTTCATGCATCATATAACACGTTTAGAAAAGCTTAATGCGTAGAATCCGTCGATGCCCGCACAAAGCTCGCGATAACTTATGCGAATCAGGCGTTCCGAACTTTTAAAGTCGATATTTTTATGAACTTCCTCATGCTCAGCTTCACTAAAGTTCATAAAAATTCTATCGGGCGTTAAAGAGTTTAAGCAAGTTCAAGAAACTGCTTAGGGACGTCACTATCAGGCCTCCGTCATCTCTCTCCGCTGTATGGGTGACAACTGCTTGGTGAACTTATTCAGGTGGGCTCGATGGATTCGATTATCCGTTTACAGAAGTCTCGAGCTCGATTCCCTTCTAACTTGTTTAATTAAAGTTTTCGCACTCTTTTTTTTCCTTTAGGCGGGGAAATAATCTGATGTTTGGAACAGAGGAAGCTGTGGAATATACGTTATTAGTTAAATATTTTATAATTTTTTTTCTCATATTATCGCGATAAATAGCAATGTGAATTATATTTATAAGAATATATATTTAGTTTTGTAACTCGTGATTTTAATGTCATATTATATTAAATCTGAAATTAACGTATAATCTTTACTATTCATACTATGGAGCAATTTTAGCTATCATTTTTTTTTCACTTCGCTTCATGCTGTATCCCGCATATAGCAGGATAGACAGAGGAAACCTGCTTTATTAAAATACTTCACTCCCCACTTTACGTGAAATTTTGGAGTCAATGTGTGCTGAGTGACATAATTCAACACCGCGCTTTGCCTCGACACCAGAGAGAAGAAATGAAAATATTAAATACTTAATTGCCTCGAGTGGGAATCAAGCCTACACCTGTTACCTGCACCTGTCTCGTTTACAGTCAGCTCAATCTGTGACTGCAAACAAAAGAGGCTCGGGCCTCTGCGACTGACTTCTAGTTATCAATTAATATTATTGGTTAACAATAATCAAAAAAAAACTTGAATGAAATGAATATAAATTATTTTCTTTGACTAACCGAAAGCATACTCAAGGACTTCTCGTATTCCACGAACGTTCAAGTTTTTTGTACTCAGTATTTGCTCTCAGGGTTCGAGTTTCTATATGGCGGCAAGTATTCTTGCATTCGCATATTCAGAACAACTGGTTATAAGTTTCCCCTATCAGATTGTAAAGTCCAACGCGGTGAGAAAGCGCGAGATGTATAACAATTGGTATAAATAATTGGCTTTTTTTGTCTTCTCTTCTTTTTACTCACTCTTGTTCTCTATCATTATTATAAAATATATAATATTAGACTTGTAGATTATTAATAAGTTAAAGTACAAGTATGTCGTTTGATTTTTTTAGCTTCACGCGGTCCGAGCTTCGTAGCCTGGGCAAGACAGAGAGAGTTAATATACACATTATAATTACATTATCAAAAATTATAAACACCAACAAGTAAAATTACATTGTTTTCCCATTCCAGTCCTTGGCTTCCTGCATCCACCCGATATCAGGCACCACAACCGCATAACACCGACAAAAAAACAGTGAAAAAAAAAAGAAAGATGAAACAAAAATAATATCCCCCGTTATATCATAAATTCAGATGAACTTTTCACATTATTAACTTACACAGCGAGAGTAAATAATAGTATATTCACAGGAAAAATGAACCGTGAACGAGGCAAATTACAAAGCCAGTTGTTACAAGACAATAGAGCTACAGACAGACATTCATATCCATTGACATTCCTACAATTCATTTCGGTCCACCGCAACACAAACAAACCGACGGTACTGTACTAGTATACTATTTTTGTCCATGCTTAATAATATAATAAATTACATTGATACTTTTTTTGTTTTGACCTGTTTTCTGGTTTTATGGGCGAATGTTACTTTTTGGTTATTTTTAACTGCGAGTATTTTGAACGTATGTGAAATAATATAACGGTATATATTTGATTACAGGTTCAAATATTGTTTGTTTTTAGGCTTTTTGCGTAAATGGATTTAACTAGGTAAATTTGATTCTTTGACTTCTAGTTTCAACGATATTTTTTGGCGTAGTATCTTTCTATTTTATTAATTTTACACAACGTCATATATTAACAAATACTTACATATGAAAGAGGAGAGAAGTTAAAATAACATTAAATATAAATATAAAATATTTTATCTTTTACTATAAAATTTCAAACATCTAAAGACAATTTCAGCTCTACAATGAGACATCAAATTTTGACATGTTAGGAAGTGATAAAACTTCGCCAGGCTGTTCCCGGAGCAGGGAGAAAATTATTCTGTTCGTATTCGCAGAACTTTAATAACTTTGAATATTATTATATATTTCGTGAACAAATAGTTTTCATATAAATCAATCAAAACGTAATCCAAGTTATTTTGGGATTAAAGTATAAATTTAGAGGGAAAACAAACAAACAGCTATCTTTAAACAAGCCGGTCCATTTCCAGTCAACTATACTGATAAATATCTCCTCGCTGTGTTCTCCAGTACGTCATGAAAATCCAAAAATCATCCACACCACCTGGATGGATGGTAGTCTACTGCTGCGCGGTTTCATAAGAATTTCCTTCCACGCATCACGCAACTGTGGAATTACCTATCTCCTTGTAGAACGCATTCGGGTCATGGGGGTGATCACTTACCATCAAGTGACCCGTGAAAAGTTGAAAACAGTGTGATTTCAAACTAGGTTCTTACTAGCAAAAAAAAAGTACAATTATATACAAATTTTCACTCTTAAAATTGATATTATACACACACATCTTATATGTAAAATAATGAAATTAGAAATAGTTCGTAATATAAAACGACCTAGGTGTACTTTACGACCTTTTTTTATCTGAGGGAAAAAGGACGTACAGCTAAGATGTCAGAACTTTATGAGACAAACGAGTTCTCGAGGCGTAGGGCGTTTTATGTAGGACCAGGACGGTCAAGGTCGGGATATCTAACAAGGATTATGCTTTATGTTTTTTTGAGACACAAATAAACACAGTAATTTGTACTTTTTTTGACCAACTTTTATTATAGTATGACCTCTAATAAAGAGTTTTTTCTCACTTTTTTATTTTATTATAGAATAATATTAGTTTCAGAATAAATGTATGGATTATATGATAAATATGACATATAGTGTACAATAAGATGTTATGTGCGAAAGATAAAACGCCCTGTATATTATATTGGCTTCTTATAAAATAAATAAATAAACTCAACACCGCAGGGTGCTTCTTGAATTCGAATGAAAAATGCATAACGAAGCGCCTTGTAACTAGAGAACCTAGAACCTAGTCTGTGAATAAAATATTATAGTTTAAAATAACATTTTTATTTTTTTGACGTTCACGCTATGTTCCACATATTGGTTGTTAAGACACTCCGTTTCCCGCTTTCCACCGAATTCTGCCATTGAAAGTAGAGTGACGTAACTCAACGCCGCGCTTTGTCGCGACACCAGAGCGACGAAAGTTTATATTTTCATTTCTTCGCTCTGTTGTAGTTAAAGCGTGGCGTTGAGTTACCACTTGATACGCAATGTCTCCATTATTCGTCGAAGGTAGCTAAAGGAATATGTTAACAGTAGGTTCCCTCTGCCTACCCTGCTGCACGCGACAAACAGCCTGAAATGAAAAGAAATCACGATATTAAATATTTCATTACCTCGAATGGGAATCGGATCCACAACATATTTTAGACGTTTACAGTCGCTTGCGCTCTTTGGGCCCCTGTGCCTAAATAACTTTAATTCAATTTAAAATATACTTTTTAAATAGAAATGAATAATTTAACTAGTTGGTTTCATTAAAACTCAGCAATATAATATATTTTCTAAATAATAATAAAACGTGCGCAAACGTAGCTATACTTTGTTATACAAAGTTTAATACAAATTCAGCTCACGTTGTTATGGTAAGAAGTTTACCAACGCTTCTGTGTACCTTTATTAGTTCACCAGTAGTTTAGATTAATTGTTTTATTGTTATTTTAAATTTAAACATAGTCAAAATATTTAAATTTAAATATCATCTTAAATTTAATTATTTCCCTGGCGACAAGAAGGAAGGAGGGTCCTCCTTTTTATCCTGCTATTCGGGATAAAATGTGAACGTGAAAAAGAAAATTAAGATTTTATTATTTTTCTCATTTAATAATTATCAGATATAACTTGGTAATGTATATAAAAAAATAATTTTTATATGGGTAATAAGTAGGGTTTTTAGGGTTTTTATTATGATTATTGTCTATAGAAAATTCAAATACACGAAATTATATTTTTTAAAAATATAAACATCGATTACGTAATCTTTGATTTGAACGATATTTTTTGTAGCAATAAATTAATATTAGTCACCTGTATATAATTATAGCAACGAACTATGTATGCTTAAGTTTATTCACGTCTATTCCATTCTGATACAATCATAATAAAATTACTTCGAATTTTCCTTCAAACACTATGAAGATATATAGAAGAAGAGGCACTAAAATTCGCTCTTTTTTTCCGCCTAATGAGACTCAGCGACAAGCATGTTGGATGCCAAAAGCTATGGCCCTGGCTATGCCTACTTTATAGTATATATATATATAAGTAGTCCGAAATTTCGTTTGCGTAAACTACAAAACGTAAAATACCTCTATATCCATCCCTGTAAGAATTTCAAGAAATCCTTTCTCAGTGCTCGACTGCCTCTCAAGAAACCTGCACCCAAACTTCGTCTATCTACTCCGCATAGATTCACCAGTGCCTTAGTCTGTCAGTCACTCTGTAAGAAGAGAGTTTCATATAAATATTTTTTTGACAGTTATTCTACATGACTAACTACAATTCTATTGAATAACTTCTGTTTATATTAATATCAACTTAAAACATCAAACTTTCGTAGGTTCGCAGCTCATTGTGGTTTATATAGAAATTCTCTTACGCATATATCTAAACGCATCTATCTATACTCGTAAACTACTACGGGTTATACAGACATAATGACAAGTGATGGTATTCTATAACCTAACACTGAGAAATATAGATGGCCACATATGTCATAAATTTCCAAATGTATAAGTTATACACGTACAACGACTACGCACATAGGTACACCAATACTTCATCATCATTCAAAACCCAGAACCGCGTCATATGCAATGTGTATCTAATATGCAGCTTTCGTAACATGTGTAAAGCCTATCGTGGCACAGTGGCACTATATCTACGTAATAGTAAAC
Organism: Heliconius aoede; assembly: GCA_037355905.1. Taxonomy (NCBI): domain Eukaryota; kingdom Metazoa; phylum Arthropoda; class Insecta; order Lepidoptera; family Nymphalidae; genus Heliconius; species Heliconius aoede. Next base: position 60,702 of record JBAIZZ010000049.1, read on the forward strand.
ACGTAGTTCTAGGTTCGATTCCCACTTGTGGTAATGAATTATTGTACAGCTACTCAACATGGAATGTCTCGACTTTGACCCTTTCCTTTCTTTTCCATAGAAAATAATTTATCGTAAAACTACAAAAAAAGTAACAACAATGAGACATTTTTAAAGTAAGTTTTTAAAGCTAGTGGACACTACATATATTGGTACTCGTAAAGGCTAAAATTTTCCTTTTCGCTATACTGTTCAAAGCTGACAAAACTTTTTAAGCTGCCACTGCTCGTGACTGTACAACTCCAACTCGATGTGGAGAGTAAAAATAACAAACTTTTTGATTTCTCCCATATAGTACTTTATAACTATATTACATAGAAATATCTTTACATTCGCAACTTAAACATATCTTACATAAAGTTATTACTAGTAATGATAGTTTAATATTATTTCATTATTTGAGATGAAAATTTTAAATATATTAGTTACAATTTTTTTTATGAAACAATATAGTCGTCACGACTGAGTTCACGGAACTGTGTCAAACTTCCAATAAGATAGATAAATATTATCTTATGATAAAAATCATATTCTTAATATACTTTAATTTTTTTAAATAATTGTCGTTTCATATTGTTATTTTGTAGTTATACATATGTATAAGTGTGACCTGAAGACAGATAATTTAGATAGTTATTAGAATGTTAAAGCAAATAAAAGAACAAAAGATATACGCATTGCTAGGGCTTCCATATTTGTACAATGAAATGAGACCTCAGCTTAATGGTACTGACATTATAGATATTAAATGCATTGTTCCGACGCACAATAGAATTATTGATTTTACTCAGAAATATTTTACCAACCTCAGGCTGATAGAGCTCAGAACAGTTTTATATAGGTTAAAAAGTAAAAAAAAAATATATGAGTGTGTCTTTAAATAAGATTTATAAAACAATAATTGAGTAATTATTTATAGGACGCCTGGAATTACCAACTCCCATATAATAAAAAAAAACACGATCGAAAAAAAAACAGGATAAAAGGGGCATTAAAAAAACATTTATTCATTTTATACAAAATATGCAAAAAAATACATACAAACATTTATAGAAACAAAAGGCAAACTTATTATTCGGCACGACCTCTTTCATAATATATATAATAATAAATACATATATACTCTTATACGAGCAAAATATATTTAACTATTTTGTCCTACAAAAACTAAAATTAAAAATTAAAAAATTAAATCAGCTTCACTCTGTGTCACGCAAACAGCTGGGTAGGAAGAGGGAACCTAGTTCTAAGACAATCCCTTCCCCACGTTCCCCCGTTCTGGAGACTCTGGAGGATTCATTGCGTGTTGAGTGGTGGAACTCAACGCCGAGCTTTCCTTCTACATTATAGATAAGAAATGAAAAGATTAAATTTCATTTCCTGGAGTGAGTTTCGAACCTGTCGCATTTACAGTCATAATGTGCGCCTGCGCCACGACTGGCTTCTATAATATAAACACTATGAAAAATTTTGGCAGCGCGGGCAAGATTTTACATAAAAATGTTATTGATAGGATAGTATATACTCATACTATCAAGCCGGCTCGTCCATGCAATTTGCATAAAACGAACACGCCTGCAAAACGCTTTTGATATAGCTGGGAGATTATCTACAGTATCTTTGGTTCATTCAATAAGATTCTACGCTACCTCATTCCATGTGAGAGTATTGATCATAGTATAGCAAGGAAATATCAAGGCTAATTTCAAAATGGCTTTTTAACACGTATTTTCCATGGTCTCACTATTGTGGCTAGTGTAAAAAGAGCACTAGAGAAAGTGAAATATTTATTAACGTTTATATTTCCATTTCTTCGCTCTAGTGTAGAGGCAAAGTGCAGCGTTGAGTTCTGCCACTCAACACACAATGTCTCCAGAATTCGGCAGAAGGTGGAGAACGGAGTGTCTTAACATTATGTTCCCTCTGCCTACCCTGCCGTGTGCGGGATACAGCGTGAAGCTGTATCCTACAAATGTGGAAACAATATTACGGCTGCATATATCCGGTATTACAGAATAAATTGACAATGACATGTCAGAACAGCTGTACACAGCGATACGGAGAAGAAGAATGAAATACAGATCAATACTGTAGAGATGCAATTTCTGGTAAATAATGCGAAGTTAATTTAGCTCATTGAATCTACAGCGAAGAGATACCACGAATTGCAGGCAAAATGTTTGAATTTTGAATGGTGATTGAAAATCATCAATGATGATTGAAAAAATTATTTAAACAAAAAACTTTTTTATTTCTGTAAATGCAACTTTGACGGCTATCTATACTTTCTGAAAGACGATATAGGTTTACGTGATTTTTTTTGCTCCAAACCCATATGGTGGTAACTTCCTGATAATTATTACTGTAAATTTTTGGTACAATTTTTTATTTTCCATAAAGTAGTTTCATAATTAGTGCCTAAATTCAAAGTACTGCACATTAAATGATGGATCTCAAGTCTGCACTTTATCTTCTAGAACGAGGTAGCAATAAATAATTCTCCGAACGGGGCTAAGCTCACAGCCACCGTATTTTCAGCCAGATTACGAGCTGAACCACAATGAATAATTTTAGCGTTTTTTCCTACCAACTCGTTGTTTTGTCGTTCATAAATTTGTAATATATAATTAAATTATTTACTTTTAACAAAATATCACTCTCGTATAATATCAAAGAGAATTTTCAATGAGTATGTCTCAGCACCCCATGATTTGTATTTTCATATATGTCAAGTTGACACTTCAAGATTTATAAAATTTACGTATCGTTTCAAGAGGGTTGTACAAAATGTAAACCAACATTATTAAAATGAAACTACATCAAATTATTTTTAAAATAAATATATAAATTTCAAAATGTTGCAACCTTGATTTAAGTAAGAAAAAGCACACGAAAATTCTTGATTAGATGAGATTAGAAATTTCTTGATTAGTTTTTTTTTGTGTTGAACTGTATCCTGCATATAGTAGTTTTTCAGATATATTGATTTTATTTTATCTACATGTTTTCCCCTGTTAGCAACCCTTAAACACCATTGTCTACCTATATATAAATAAAGCTTTGATTCTGATAACTTCACACAGTTAAATTTTCGCGACGACGACAAGTAATTTAACTTATAGCTTAGTACATTTTTTTTAAAAATGGATACACCGACTTTCGAAGAAATATTCCAACAAATAAAAATGAATTTTTGGCTTATTGGTCTGCCTTATGACAAACCTAATGTTACAAAAACATATTTTATTTTACTATTAAATATTGTAATAGTTTTGATGGGAGAAACGGGGTTTTTTGTATCAAAGTTTTCTGTAGAAAACTTTTTAGATCTCACCCAACTTGCACCGTGCACGTGTATTGGCTTACTCTCCTTTCTTAAAATTATATTTATTGCAAAGAAAAAGCAAAATATTTTTGACTTAACCGAACATCTCAGAGAACTTTACAATAAAGCTCTGGGTGACTTGACAAAGAAAGACGTCATAAAGCAGGACTTCATATTTTTGAAATATCTGCTCAAATACTTTTTTATCCTGAACGCAATTCTAATATGTGTTTACAATTTTTCTTCGCTAGTATTGATGGCGTATCATTATTACACTAAAAGAACTATAGTTTATATTTTACCGTACGCCATGTTGATACCCTTTTCTACAGACCGCTGGTATTCGTGGCTAGTCGTCTATCTTCATTCGCTTGCAAGCGGTAAGCTATATGTATTTTACTTTATCTAATAAATTAGTCTAATATTCACTTTTATTCTCAGCCAAAGAAAAAAATAAAATATTATAATATTTTACATATTAAAATAGAATGACTTGGTAAAGGTTAGTATTAAGACTCTCCGTTTCCCACTCTCCGCCGAATTCTGTAGGCGTTGCATTTCAAGTGGCGTAACTCAATGCCGTATTTGACCAGAGCTAAGAAATCGAATATCAGACCTACAACCAGTCACGTTAAAAGGATATAATGAAAGTTTTCTTTTTTTCAGGTTTCTTATGCGTTATATATTTCACTACTGTCGACGCACTGTATTACATAATGACATCACATGTCTGTGCACAATTCTCCTTGTTAAGTGAAGAAATAAAGGCTTTAGACGCGGATAGTTCATATCAATTAAGCGATATTGTAAGAAGGCATCAATATATACTAAAGTTAGTAGTTTTCACATGATTCATATTTTTTGTAAAGTTATATTAATAAAATACTGAAGGTTTATAATATTTAAAACACTTTAACTAAAACACGGTAGACGGAAACTAGTATTAAGACACTCCGTTTCCCATTTTCCGATAATATCTGCAGGCATTTCGTATTGAGTGGCGGAACTCAACGCCGCGCTTTGTTTCGATATCCGAGCGAAGAAATGAAAATATAAATCTTATCTTTTAATACAATAATCTTTACTTGTTAGAAGTAAAGAATTATATTTTTAGCGTAAAACATTTTTGAAATCCAACCTCTGTCCTCATCCTATCTGATGGTCTTATCTAATCCCATTGCAGGTTGTCGCAAAATTTAGAGGAGATTTTTCGAGCACCTAATTTATTTAATGTTCTTGTCGGATCTATAGAAATATGCGCTTTGGGCTTCAACTTAACGGTAAAGCCATGTAATTTATAAATGATAATATATTTTTATTATTATTATTATTATTATTATTTACCATATAAAAGATATGAGTGAGTGATTTTTATCAGTACAATCTAATTATTTATGGATTAAAATGTACTCGTAAATTATTTTTTGTCTACAAATCGTGAATTTTTATTATTTACTTCCAACAGATGGGTCCGTGGTCTCAAGTGCCTGGCGTTGTATTGTTTCTACTCTCCGTTCTCGTTCAGATATTAATGATCAGTGTGTTCGGAGAACATTTAATTAGAGAGGTAACATGAAGAGGATAAATTACTTTTTCCGTTTGTAGCTTTCTCTACTTTCGTCATTTAAAATTTTTTTTTTCAATTTGTAGAGCCGAAAAGTGGGGGAATCGGCGTTTCTATGTAAATGGTACGATATGGATAAAAAATCTAAGAAAACTATTTTACTATTGATGTTAAGGTAACATCTATGTATTTATGTTGTATCATTTAGTTTTAAAAAATATTGTATTTTACGTAAGTCTTGGAATACTGACTAATTCATTTGTTTTTAGATCAAACAAACCACAAAAATTAACAGCTTACAAATTTTCTGTTATTTCCTATGAAAGTTTTACAAAAGTAAGTATTTGATATTTAAACTATAATAAAGACATAATGTAAATAAACTACGACTTAAGAGTAGATATATACAATTTTTTTCTTATTTAGAAAAACATTTCTTATAAAATAACTATAATTATTATACATTTGACACTCTCGCTAAATGTATAAGTCAGCGAATGATTTAGGTTCGACTCGGTGTATGTCAATGTGAGTCTGTACGTGTATGTACTCGTATAATATTTATACGTTTGCCTATATTACTACATATTCATTATTTATGTGTAAAAAATAAATAATGATTTATAATAATATAAAATAATAAAAAATAAATAAAAAGTTGTATTTTTTTTGTAGAGCGTTTTTGTACAAATGTTTCAATTTTTTCCATTTTCAGATAATCAGCACGTCGTGGTCATATTTTACAATTTTGAAGACAATGTATACACCACCAGATAAAAGTGGGGCTTCATTACAAGCCATTACACGGTAGATTATAATTTCTATAGATTATAATTAATACAATATACTTATATACTTATGCTTTAATGTCGTCACGATATTATGAAATAATTTCTAAGCAAATTATAATTTTAAACATACAGGGAATATTAATACATTTCTTGTATGTTTAATATGAATAAATTAATATAATTTAAATGAATTATTATAATTATTAAATAACAATGTGTGTAATTAATTAATTAATTAAATAAATTTATCTACATTTTATTTCACTTATTTAAAATGTTTATTATTATAATCTAGATAATTATACGAAATAAATATTTTAAAAAAATATCGTTATACGTTACTGCAACAGTTACCTACCATCAGAAAAAGAAAAATATTTCCATTCCTTTGCTCTGGTGTCGAGACAAAGGGCGGCGTTGAGTTCTGGCACTCAACACACAATGCCTCAAGAATTTAGCAGAAAGTGGGGAACGGAGTGTCTTAACACTAGGTTCCCTCTACCTACCTTGCTGTGTGGGGGATACACCGTGAAGCGTGTCAGTATATTCTTTGTCAAAGACACATCATTTTGGAAATTGCAACCAATACAGAATTTGCAGCGCGCATGCCTTTGATTTCACCAGCCACCAGCAGCTTATCACAGTATTAAACGCGTATTTGCGACGCTCAATGAAAGTCTAATTCCGGCACAGATAGGAGATATATCGGCAGTCGGCGTGGATTTAACTTGATACGCACTTGAAAGATAATTTTAATATATTTTAGATTCGTTGACATAATAAAAAAAAACTATCTATATTTATTAAATAAATGATTTATTTAAAAATTAATAAATAAAAAGTGAATTTAGTATTAAGACATTATGTTTCCCACTCTTCCCACAGCTCATTCCCGCTGAATTCTCGGGCGTAATTTAACACCGCGCTTTGTCTTCTTATCAGACCGAAATATTTAAAATATTAATAAATAATCATTTATTCCACCAAGTTCTGCTTGGTCCGTTTCCCCCAATAGGGAAATGAACGTACAACTATCGCATTAAAAATCCCACGCTTGTGCCACTGCGCAACGACGGCCTAAAAAAGCCACAAAAGCTGTTTGTAGCTAGGAGCAAAGTTTAATTAGTTATTCGCTTACTTCAACGATCCTGATCTAACTATTAAGTTTATTGTAAAATTAACGACGTTGTTTATATCAGTTAAAATTAACGTCATCGGAGTATTATTTTCAAAGTACAAAATATAATGAAACATATAATAAATAATTTCTTATAAAATTATTGAGTAAAACTTGTTTTTATATAAATGTCCTTCTGGACGATATTAATTCTACATAATACATTAGCATCCTGTGACAGATTACTTGCTTTCGTTCTTTTATAATATAATATTGCTTAGTTCAAAATTGTTTTTGAAGTTTTATTCTACGTTATATTCATAATAGGATTCATAATAGGAAAAAATAGGACATTTTCCCGAGGATTTATAATTTTAATATTTTATACAGGTGCTCAGTGTAGATATAAATATATAAATATATTTGTATTTTTGTATAGAACCTAGAGTGGTAATAAATCACAGATAAGTCCTAATGGCGCCGTGTGAGCGAACCGCACAATTATTTTAAACTTGCCAACTATTGAGGCAACCGCCGTTTCCACAAGTAATGTTTGTGGAAATATATTTAAAAATCAGTAAGAATATCTGTTTTACCCATGCTATTTAGATCTAGACATTTTTTATAAAAATGCTTAAAGTATTACAATATTAGATTAGATCTTTATATTCCGGTATAGTAATATTTTCAAGCGTAATGCAACGCTTAAATTATCCATATTCAGTTGAATATTTTAAACTGAAACAAAACTGCTTCTCGCGATATATAGCTATATTTTATGCATGGGCCTTAAAAATTACATACAGTGCACTGTACAAATGTATGCTGAGGTAGAGAACATATGCATATTTATAAGATTCGTGGCGTGTGTTGTTTTTATCTATTTTTTTTTTATTTATAAAAGCAAAAAACCAAATAATATATACTCGTATATGTCAAGCAAACTTTATTATATAGTGCTGAGTAAAAGATTTAAAAAATCTATATCTATAGTCTTATATATCTATCTATAGTCTTCGTTTTTAATGTATAGACTAAAAACGAAGTTTATAATGTATAGTCATTGCTCGTTATTAGTAGATCATATCTGAACTAAGCCATAGTACCTAAGGTCAGCTTAGAGTGTAAAAATGTAAATTTTTTTTATCAGTCGGCAGTGTAAAAATCTGTTGATAAAACAAATATAGGTAGGTAACCACAGCTGTTTTATATATGTTTTTTGTCTCTTGTGATAACTTGCTCAATATTAATAGGCTATTGGCACGTTTACATTCTAAGCCAACGATGTGTTACGATAGTCATATGAAACTCACGACATCGAAATTCAGAAGTGACATCGAAATGAAATAATTCATAAAAATATTGTTAAAATATTCAAGCTTACCGAGCGAAAAATACGTCCAGGCAAAGTTTATGAAGAGTTATGGTTGCCATATTTTATATGCGCTAGGACCTACATCCGTATGCTCGTACAGACGATTAAATCCGAACCGCCATGTCTATTTCCTTGAATCTGGCAACATTGCATATCCGTATTTTTAGTTGTCATTAAATATTATCTTATTTGAAACAATAAGAAATATATATATATATATATATATATATATATATATATATATAACAAATAAAATAAAACCGCACTCTATCGCTTCGGATAGGCATATTATAGACACGTCAAATTTATAATCCCTTCTTTGTATCGGGAGTTCAAATAACAGTATTATGTTACTTTCTTTATAGAAAGATAGGTACTGTAATAATAAAAAAAAATGAATGGTATCAATTTTGAACTGCCATCATTTAAGGAATGATGGATATCTAGCGAGGCAAAGCGCGGCGTTGAGTTCTGCCAATCAACACGCAATGCCTCCACAATTCGGCAGAAAGTGGGAAACATTGTGTCTTAACACTAGGTTCCCTCTGCCTACCCTGCTGTGTGCGGGATACCACGTGAAGCTGATTTTTTTTGGATATCTGTAAAAATATATAGATACATATTATGCCTAGATCAAAATATGAACTCGCAAGATCCTTTACCAATAGAAATTCAGACCCATTACGAATGATTACATTTTCTCATATATTATATTCTACATAAGATATATCATAATAGTATATTCAAAGAGAAAGAGAATATTTATTCAGAAATATGATGTCTGAAGCCTTAACTATGAGAAAGCGGGCGCCGTCATCTGCAGTATAAAGGAGTTTAAGAATCTTAATGCACTTATAGCGGGATTTATTAAAGAAAAATAAATATGATTTTGTACTATAGATGTATTTACTATAGAATACAAGTTGTGAACCATATACTGGTGATTAAAAACGTCCTACTTGGACGTTGAAATTACATACTGGTGTACCTACTGCGATATGGTCAGATTTTTAAAAATTTGTCCTGATGGCAACAAAATATATCATAGTTATATATTTATATTTTAATCGTAAAGTTTTATATTACTCTAGTAACTAAAAATATATAAGCGGTTGTATGTAATTTTTTTCCTTATAGATGTTAATTTTAGATAGATGATGAATAGAATAGATGTTTTATCCTTATAGATGTTGAATGATAATCCAAGAGAAGATATACGCCAGCTGGGGTCCCCCGCGAAATCTTCCTGCATTGCACTTGTTCGAGACACCTGCGGATACAGGAACAGTTTAAATTTCTTCAATCGATTGGCTTATATTGTATCCTAGCCTTGTAAATTGAATTTTATCATGATATTGTATAATATATTCTTGATGATAGAGAATCTAATGTTAAATCATCATGTTCATCATATTTTGTCTCTTTGTTATAAAAAGTAAATTAAAAAAAAAAACTTTTTCTCTAACGAAATATCATAAATTCTAGAACAATCGTCCTCAAATAGCCACATTTTTTTTACAATATCAATTTAAAGCAATTAATGAAGTAACCTGAATATGAAAACAAAAATCTAATGCTTTAATTGGTTAATACCGCTATTAAATGTTATTACAGTAAGAAAATCTATGGATATTTAATTTCAGATATTCGAAACCTTTATTGTTATAAAAGTAAATCAATGTTTCAAAAATTTAAAATACCCACAAAAACTCTAATATTCTTGTTGAATAATTTTCATTATACGAATTAACAATAGCAGGCAGGTAAATTTGTTGGAAATAAACTTTCGAAACTTATATAACAAAAATAATTATTAACTTATTCTTAAACAAAGACGTATATATTTGCTTCAAATTTTCTACGACAAAGTTTAGCCAAACCATTTCCCGCAGAATTTTCAACAAAACGGTGGTTAGAAAATTCTTTTGAATTTCTGCAAATGCAACTTTGGCGAGCGCAGCTATCTATTCTTTCTGAAAGATAAAAAGATAAGTTTTCTGCGATTCTTTTCCTTTAGAACCCATACGCTGGTAACGTTCTAATAGTTATTACTGTAAATTTTTCTGTGGATTTTTTAATCTTTCGCACATAGAGTAGGCAGAGAGAACCTGTAGTTAAAATACTAAATTCAACTCTGCATTTTGTATCTCAAAGAGAGAGCCATGACTCATTCGTCGGAGTTAAATTAGAACTCATAGCCTCCGGCATACGCGGTCAGATGTTCGACTCCACCGCGAGGGCGATATTTAAAAATATGTTTTTATTTTTTTGTCATTTTAGAAATTGTTTTCTATTAAGAGATTTGTTTATTTAATAGGCTAGCTTTTTTTAATAAGATGCCATTTCTTTATTATTTAAAAAAAAATGTCAGTCCAGTAGTAAAAAGGATTCACGATTAATATGTTTCGAAACATCAATTTGTATTTTTATAGAATCAAGTTAACGGTTCCAGTATTACAAAATTTATTTTTCGTTTAATAAGGGTTGTCCAAATTGTTAACCGATATAATTAAAAATTAAACTATATGAAAATATATATAAATGATAGTTGCCAAGGCGATATATTGATATTATTTATATAAACTTATTCATATATTTTGCTTTAATCTAAAATAACAAAAAAGGAAAAGAAAATGCTTCACATTCTTTTCACAAAAAAAAAATATTAAAATGAAATTAGCGTGTATCCCGCCTGCAACAGGATAGACAGAGGAAAGCTAGTGTGGAGAAACTCCGTTCCCCACTTTCCGCCAAATTCTGGAGGCATTATGGGTTGAGTGGTGGAACTCAACACCGCGCTTTGCCTCGAATCTTATTCAATTCTTTATTTTCGATGTTAATTAAATAAACATTCCATTATCATTAAAATAAAAAAAGATACGTAGGTATTAAATATCTTGCAATATTTTTTCAGATGATTTTATATAATGAATTTTATCAACCATGTTTTCTCCCTATTAGCAACCCTTACATATTATTTGTCTGTATAAATAAGGCTTTGATTGTGATAACTTCACACAGTTTAATTTCCGTCGCGACAACGAAAAGCTATTAATTACTTGTGACGTAATACTTGTATTATAATGGATATACCAAATTTCGAGAAAATATTTGAACAAATAAACATTAATTTTAGGCTCGTGGGCCTGTCCTTTGATCAATCTAGTGTGACAATAGCATATTTTATTTTACTATTTAATATTGTGATAGTTTTGGTGGAAGAAACTGGGTTTTTTGTATCAAAGTTTTCTGTAGAAAATTTTTTAGAGCTTACCCAACTTGCACCATGCACGTGTATTGGCTCACTATCGCTTCTCAAAATCATATTTATAGCAAAGAAAAAGCAAAATATTTTTGACTTAACCGAACATCTCAGAGAACTTTACAATAAAGCTCTGAGTGACTTGACAAAGAAAGACCTCATAAAGCAGGACTTCATATTCTTGAAGTATCTGGTCAAATACTTTTTTATCCTGAACGCAATTCTAATATGTGTTTACAATTTTTCATCGCTAGTATTGATGGCGTATCATTATTACACTAAAAGAACTATAGTTTACATTTTGCCGTACGCCATGTTGATACCCTTTTCTACAGACCGCTGGTATTCGTGGCTAGTCGTCTATATTCACTCAATTGCATGCGGTGAGGTTTATTTTTTTTATGTTACTATTTCTAAATAATTAATCAAACATTCACTTTCCCGGCGAAAAAATGTTACATGTTAAAATACTCTATTTTTCTTTATTAAGAAAATTTTTAATTCCTAATAGGGATAAAAAGAAACAAGAAATTGTATAAAATAAAATAATAAAACTTGTGTTTAATTTCAGGTTTCGTATGCGTTATATATTTCACAACTGTCGACGCACTGTATTACATAATGACTTCACACGTCTGTGCACAATTCTCCTTGTTAAGTGAAGAAATAAAGGCTTTAGACGCGGATAGTTCATATCAATTAAGCGACATTGTAAGAAGGCATCAATATATTCTAAAGTGAGTAGTTTTGACATTAATATTTTTTTTATTATTAAATAAACAAAACACTTCTGCAGTACATTTGTTTGTTAAAACATAGAACGACGTGTTTAAATATTAGTTTGTCTATCTATGTGTTATTGAAAGGCTGTGTACGTAGTTTCTAATGATCAATTCAAGGGAATAAATAATCTAATGCCTATATAATTTATGATTGTATAAGCCTATGACTCATAGGTCAGTCAAACAAAACTAGCTAGTATTTCCTGTGTTATTTAGTCTAACTACTATGAGTCGATAAAAAATGAGATAACGAACTAAATGGACTTGTTTTTACATATCTTCATTATAGTGTGTAAGTGAATTTTTTTTTTTCATTTCCCTACTTATTGCGGCGTTGAGTTTCGCCACTGAAGAATCAATATAACAAATTTTTATATGAGATATATTGTTAATCTTCAATGAAATAAATGAAATTTACCAAAAATTTAACATATTATCGCTTCTTTTTACTTATGGTAGCGGTAAAGGTTTTTGAAATCGACCATCTGTCTCATCCTATCTGATGGTCTTATCTGATCCCATTGCAGGTTGTCGCAAAATTTAGAGGAGATTTTTCGAGCACCTAATTTATTTAATGTTCTTGTCGGATCTATAGAAATATGCGCTTTGGGTTTCAACTTAACGGTAAAACAGAATAATTTATTAAATAATAAAGTATTTAATTTTTAATCATTTAAAAAGGTATGTGACTGTGTGTTTCTGTAAACAAAATGATAAAACAAAAGATTCATGATAACATAAAAAAATCTACTTATGTATTATCTACAAATCATGAATATTTATTATTTATTTCCAACAGATGGGTCCGTGGTCTCAAGTGCCTGGCGTCGTATTGTTTTTGCTCTCTGTTCTTGTTCAGATTTTAATGATCAGTGTGTTCGGCGAAAATTTAATTAGGGAGGTAGAGATGAATTACTTTTTTCAGCTTTCGACTTTTTCTCTTTTTTGACGTTTCAAAATAATATTTTGCTTATTTCTTATCTATAGAGCCGAAATGTGGGTGAGTCGGCGTTTTTATGTAAATGGTACGAGATGGATAAAAAATCAAAGAAAATTATTTTGCTATTGATGTTAAGGTAATATTTAGGGTTAACGTCATATCCATTTTTCTTTTATGAAATAAAGGTTTTTTCCTCAAATAATTAAATACTGATTGATTCACTCGTTTTTAGATCGAGCAAACCACAAAAATTGACCGCTTACAATTTTTCTGTTATATCCTATGAAAGTTTTACAAAAGTGAGTATTTGAATTTTAAAAGAAAATTTATGTAGAATAGACGTAAATAAAAATAATCTATGACTTATTCCATTAATTTTACTAATTTAATTTTAATTTGTTTCTGTTTTCAGATAATTAGTACGTCGTGGTCGTATTTTACTATTTTGAAGACAATGTATACACCACCAGATAAAAATTTTGCCTAGATAGAAGTGAAAATATAATATTTGTACAAATATCAACGAATAATAAATAAAGAAAAATCAACAATCAAACTAATCATTTCATTTTATTTGTAAATTAATTAATCATAAGACTATATATAATTAATACAGAGCTATTAATTTATAAATAATATGAAACATCTTTATTTTAAGAGTGCAAGAGTAAAATATCTCCTTTGCCTGTTTTCGTATTAAATTCGATATATTCGAAATATTGCTTTTATAGTTTCCGTTAATAACTTTACATTCACAAAATTCAATAAAGATTTACTAGATACAAAATAAAATGAATGAGGTCTCTTGTAAAAAATATTAAAAAAAACCATAGGTGAAGTATTTACTTAAGAAGCATACAAGCAAAGGTTTTGGTCCAAACCACTGACTCAACACATAACTAAACAAGATCTCAAAGTAAAGTAGTTTTTAGGTTAACACCACCGTTACTGTATGAGCTACAAATGCTTTGTGCGAAATGTGCGAAAAAGGGCCAAGAATTTATGTACGAAATATAAAAAGCGAGAGTAAAGAACGAGTGTCACAGAGTCCGTCGCATTTATCTGCAGCTGGTGAAATACCTTTGATGAAAACAATGAAAAGCCGCGCATGTAGGGACAAAGAGGTCACGTTAGACGAAGAAAATCCTCCTTTAGACATTGTAATACCTATCTCAATCTTTTTTTGTATGTAGGTTATAATGTATGTCTTGGTAAAAAATCTATTAAATTATTATAATACAGTAAAAATGGTTACCGTTTTTTCTTATGTCACCTTTTTATTTTTGTTATTTTTGCTGGAACGACCTGAACGAGCTTACTTTATTATGAGAACTTTTAAATTTGAAGAATTAAAGTAGGTCGATCATAGAAATGAATATTATATAAAATCTTCACTGCTAAATAGCGTTGCTTATTTATACAGAAACTATATATATATTTTTATGGAATTCACCAAAAGAAATATCTTTTATAATTTATTAAAAATGATGATTAATTGAATATCGATACATATCGATTTTTTAATTGTTTTCATCGAATATCTTTACCCTTTTTTTTTGCGGCAATGTGTCGTAGACTATACGACTGTAAGCGTGTATGTATATATATATATAACCCATTATTTAAAAGCAATCTCTTCTAATTAACAACATTATCATCTGAATTTGACACAAGAAAAACATTTTTATCATTAAAATAATTTACACACTTTCGGATTTAATTTATTTTCCAAGCGATAAGAATTTCAATGTTATGTCCTTCATAGGTCAAACATGAACGCTTTATAGCAGGTGACGCGAGTCTCGGTTGCTCTGACGTCTGACGGTAACAGACAAAAAATAGTTATTAGTTTTTTTTTTAATTTTTGAATATATTTAAATTATTCGAACATATATTAGTTTTTTTTTAGCTTCACGCTGTATCCCGCACACAGCAAGGTAGGCAGAGGGAACCTCGGTGTTAAGACACTCCGTTCCCCACTTTCTGCTGAATTCTGGAGACATGGCTTGTTGAGTGGCAGAACTCAACGCTGCGCTTTGCCTCGACACCAGAGCGAAGAAAAATGGAAATATAAACACAACACAGAGCATGGTTGAATAATATATTTAACAAAGTGGGTGAGCATGGGCAGTCCTGACTCTTTGGGTTTTAGTCTATACTCAAAACGCGGTGAAATAAGATGACGCCCAGTACAATCGTTCAATATGCCAATACTTCGAAAGGAAAGTCAAGTCCGCATCTCCTTTTTTTCGAATAGACTTTATCGGGACTTTATTGACTTTAAAGCTCGTACCTCGCGTCTGAAAAAAAAGTACGGGCTTTGATGGACACTCGTTAAATGTTGGCGATCGCATACCCTGCGACCGTAATCAGGGTTCGCCGTTCGGCCTCGTCGCACTGAGGCGCGGACGTGCCTAGTGAGATAGGACTGGCCTCGCTGCCCTTACGGCGGCGGAGTGATGCAAAAGTGAAGTTTTCACTTCTTTAAAATATGACAATTGACTTTGGCAACTATCAGTGGTGCCATCTTATGAACATCCCAAGTTAAACAACATGATATTCCGTATTCATACTCTGTGACAGATTTGTATTATTAAAACAATATTTTTCGAGCATTAAAATAAAATTTATTATATTTTCAAAGAATATGTTTGTGTTATTTGAAATATTTGAAATTGAAATATTCAATATTTTATACTTCAAATAACGAACTATAGCATAAAAAAAAAATATATAAAATAAAACGTACTTGGATATTGTTAAACCTAAATAATTAAAAAAACTATTCTATAATATTGATGTCGCTGTCAAGCTAATGGCACAGCAACCATACTACAATATCACATTACAAAGCCTGTTTTATATTCATTATTATATAAATTTTTACGTTACATAATTGTAATTCGGAAAATTCATGTATATTTATGTTATTATCGTAAAGTGCAACGGTGTAATGACATAATTGCATTTATTTTTGAATTTTAATTGTTTGAATGATTATAGTTAACCACATTGTCGCGTAGACAGAGGGGATTTCCTAAACCATTCAAACTTACGAAGCGAAATATAAAGTAAATAATTTTAGGGCAACTGTGGCGTACAAGCGCACACTTTGAGAATGCAATATATATTTTTTATTTCTTCCCTCTGGTAACAAGGCAGAGAGTAGCGGTGGGCTTTGAGTTCCACCACTTAACACGCAATGCCTCCAGAATCCGACGAAAAGTAGGTAACGGAAATATCTTAGTAGGGATGGACGATAAATATATAGCAACAAATAAAACAAATTTGATTTTAATATGTATAATTCTACTACTACATTTTCAAAACTGATTATATGAAACTAAAGATTATCGGTTATCTAATAAGGATATCTGCGGTTCGTATTTAGTCTGAATAGTCCATTTCTGAAATCAAAAAATAAAATTAATAATTATCAGAAAAAAAAATATATACTTGTAGATAAAATATTTGGTTTAACAGTTTGGATATATCTTCAAAATAAATAATGAACAAATTTTATTTTATATCCAACGAAATTACATATACACTTGGATATTTCATCATCTATCCAATAAATGCATAATATTTAGATTTGTTGTTATTTGGATGTTTGAAAAATAATTATCAAAATCTTTTTCACACAGAAAAGGTTTCACATAGGAATGAGTATAAAATATTGTAAATCATAACGAATAAAACGACAAAAATTCTAATTTTTTTATGGTAAGGTATTAATCACGAAAAAAACAATTATATGATGTTACAGAATTACTTACCCACTCTTTTTCAAATTATTATTTCCCATGTTCAGACTGGATAAGCCTCTGCAGGTGTTAAGGGACACTTCCAGCATAGTATTACATCCTCTGCCTGCAAGATGGTTGTAGGTTACGGTTGCAGCAAACAGCTCCCAAGCCCTATTGTGGTTGCATACGTTGGTAACACATCCTGGCTGTGAAATACCACCATTAGGGAAGAAGTCAGCATCTGCAATAGCATATCCTATACCAAGGCCAGCAATGCCGCCGTCCGTGTGAATAGCTTCAACATATATACCGTCACTAGGCCGAAGACGGTTAGGATTGCCTACCCATAGTGGTCCAGCAGGATCTAAACCTAAAAATATAACATAATTAAAAAAAAACTCTTCTTCTGTTCTGTCTGTTGTTATGAAATAATTGAAATTAATTCTTATCTCTAATTAATAATGAACGGTTGCAAATGATATACAACGTTGATATTATGTGAAGATAAATGACGTCAAGTAGGATTTGTATTTTTTTAATAAATACAAACATTTGCAATATGCATTTCAATGAGTGACAAGAATTTGGGTAAAACAATAAGTCGAACCTGTGACTCGAGCGACTCTGCCTCCGAGTTCTCTTCCAGCGTTTGCAACAACATGAGCACCTAGACTAAACCCTACGAGATGCATGCTAGTAAACGGTGCACCAGTCACTTTGCTGAGGAAAGCCAGAAATTGTCCCAAACCACGTCCAACTGCTGGAACTCCAGATACAGCCGTAGGATATGTAGAAAGAGCTAATCGCCTCCAATCCATTACAATCACATTTACGTCACTCTTACGAAGATACGCTGTAATTCAAAAGTTATACGTTCACCTTCTGTATAAAATACTTTAAAATAATGCAATTATAGAATAAATGAAATGAAAATTATTTATATATAGATCATTTGTATCTGAATTTTTAATCAAAAAGAATAATAAATAAATAATATAAGTAAGCTTTACCATCCCTGATGACGGGGTTAATATTAGTGTTTTGGTTACTGAGCCATCCATGAACGATGACAACCGTAGGGGCTCTTGCATTGAAATTTGACGATTTAATGCTACTTGTTTCATTTATTATCAACGATTGAGGACATGATGGATTTTTTCTGTAAAAATATTAACACATATTTTAATTTATTTATTGACAGTAGCAAATAGTATATTTAAAATCAATTATGTAATAATTCTTCGCTTCGGTGTCGAGGCAATTAGTGGCGTTGAGTTCTGCCACTCTTGCAATTCAGCAGAAAGTGGGGAACGGAGTGTTAATACAAGGTTCCCTCTGCCTACCCTACAGCGTGAAGCTGATTTATTTTTTTTTAATCAATTAATTAATGAGAAACATCACAATCAGTAATATATAAATTAAAATTTGGTAAACAATTACCTTGTGTAAAGTAGATATTGATTGTTGGCAGGGTTTCTATGGACTTCTTCTAGAACATTGATATCAGGCTGTTCTTCTAAGTCTACTCGATGCATAACGTCATCACCACCAGGAAAATCGATGAAACGTGAATAGTCTTTGGTTTCATTGTCCAAGGGCAGTGCGTGAATTGCATATGCTGGAAATATTAATATATATTATTTTCTATTATGTTTGCCAGCATAATAATAATAAATAATATTTTTGTGGAAAAAAAATTCTACCTGCGACGAATAAACACAAGATGCATTTCATGCTTTCCAACATACTGACGACTATAAAATTATATTACTGCAACGAATTATTTATACTAGTATCTACATCTTTATTGCTGATAAATATGACATATTATTCATTTAGGAAATCAATTAATTATGATTATCTTAATAATTTGAGGCTGGTCGTGACGTAGGGGCACAGAATGTGCTGCAATATCGACTGGTTGAGGGTTCGATCCCCACTCGAAGAAAGAAAATATTTATTTATGTATTCATTTCTTCGCTCTGGTGAAGTCAGCCGTGTGATCCCAGCTTAGAATAGGATCACCCTGGTACTTGTTAGAGAAGTCTTGTAATAGATTATAACCAGAATTAATTTTCAAGGTGTTTGGTGACCGTATTATAGCCGTGCTTAGATTTGTTAGAAATGTAATGAATTTTGAACACAATCAAAAAAGTTTTTAAAGTTAATAAAAGAAAAGGTAGAGTAATATTGAAGCCAGTCGTGGCGCAGGGGCACAAAGTGTGACTGTAAAACCGATTGGTTCTGGCTTCGATCCCAATTAAATATTAATTTAAATTTATATTTCCACTTCCTCAGTCTGGTGTCGAGGCAAAGCGCGGCGTTGAGTTAACCCACTTAACACGCAATGGCTTTAGAATCCGTCAGAAAGTGGGGAACGGAGTGTCTTAATATTATATATATTATTAGGCTCTGCCTATCCTGCTGTCTGCGGGATACAGCGTGAGGCTGAGTGAAATACCTTGGTGGTCTCAAGATAGTCATTATGTTCAATAGGGCCTTTGTTCTTTGTCCTTTTCCATAAAAACAAAATAAGATAAGATACCGTAATATCTGACACAGACTGATTGATCAGTTTACGGGTAAGTTTTTTTGTACTAAATGTACTGTTATAGCTCTACTGTTAGACAAAACATAGTGTAATAAGTTTGTTGACTTTATAGAATATAAGTTATTGTCAAAACCTCAATTTCTGTACCAAGAATTTCTGTAAGAATTGTTTATGTATCATCTGTCTTTTTCGGTCATTTTCAATAAAGAATAAAATTTCAATATAGGTATATGAATTACAACTTTTATTGTACAGAATTTTACAGTCACGTAAACCAGAAATAAAAATGATCATTTTGTTTGAAGGGTTCAAATACGACAGTATAAATGACAGAATTTATTTTCCAATTAATGTTGCTTTCAAGATCTCTTGTCACTAAAATGGGTAATTTTTCTCTGTATTCACTCGGAACAGTCCATTTCTATAATTTAAAAAGGTTTAATTATTACACTGTAAACTTAATTAAAATTTAACTTACACATCAAAGTTCAATTTGAGTACCAAATATAAAAATTTTACTAAATAAAAATTATGTTTTTTATGATAGCTTATAAAATATACAACAAATAAAAAACAAAAAAAAATTATAATATAAATTACCCTGTCTTATTCAAATTATCATTTCCCATGGGTAACTTCTCTCCGTTGCAATTGTTTTTATCAACTTCTCGCATATTCTTGCATTGTCTGCCAATTAGATGGTTATTGGTAACGGACGATGCGAAAAGTTCCCAAGCTCGACTATGGTTACATGAGGGAGACCAACACCCAGGTTGAGATTTACCACCATTCGCGAAAAAGTCCACTTTACCAACAGCAGATCCTATTCCAAGCCCGATAGCACCACCGTTAGTATGAATAGCTTCGACGTATACAGCGTCATTAGGATTAAGGCGGTTTGAATTTAAATTCCATAAAGGTCCAGCAGGGTCTAAGCCTGTAAAAACATTGAACACAAAATATTTATTCAAGTTCTTTATATTTATATTTTACAATAAATTTAAAATAATTTATATTTTAATCATTCTGTACAACATATTTATTTGGATATAGTATTTATATTTCTATCGGTAGATGAATATGAATTATATGTGTTATAAATATTTGTCCCATGTCTTCATCTTCGGTAATAAGAGAACAATCTATTAAAAAATATTTTTAAAATATCACGCTATGAAGAGTTGCGGTTGATTTGAGAAAAAAATGTAATTCAACTTCGACAAATTTACTAAATGCTACAACAGATCTTTTATACAACTGTTTTAGTAAATTGGTTCAATCTTTCTATTTTTTTATAAACAACACTGATATTTCAAGATTTAGGATGTTGCGCACGCACACTTGCTGTCTACATAAATACCGTACAGCGAAGTATTTTTCTTTAAATAAAACATTTTATTACCTAATGAGACCGTTGTCGCGCAGAGGTACAATTGTGTGACTTTAAGTGTGTGACGTAACGGCTGTAGGTAGTTCCCATTTGGGGGAGTCAATTACATTTATTTTAACTTCTTTGCTTTGGTTACAAGGCATAGAGAGGTATTGAGTTTCAACATAATTTACGCTATGCCTCGAAATTGCTTGGAAAGTGGGCAAAGGAGTCTCTTAACACTACATTTCCTTCTGCCAACTCTGCTATATGCGAGATATTAGATATAGCGTAAAGCGAAAAAAAAATTAAATTACTGCTTACCTATATCATACACAATACATATACGCAAGTAAAATTAAATGTAGAAACCATAGTGTTTGGCGCTCCGTTCTCTCTGACCCCGCTAGGGATAAAGCGTGAAGCTACGTTTATAATATTATTTTATCTAAAAAATACCAAAATTCACCTGTGATACGAGCCACTCTTCCACCAAGTTCTCTACCAGCATTTCCAACGACGTGTGCACCTAAACTAAATCCAACTAAGTGCATATTACTGTAGGGCGCTCCGGTAACACTCTTAATAAAAGCTAGAAATTGTCCGACTCCACGTCCTACATCTGGAACTCCATGCGCCGCAGTGTTGTAAGGAGAAAATGAAAGTCTTCTCCAGTCCACAACAATGACGTTCACGTCACTTTTACGAAGTAAAGCTGTACAAGAGGGTAGATGTAGGTGAAAAGGACTTAAAAATATAATTTTCTCTATCGAGGCAGTTGCTTGTAGGCCCTTATTGGAAGAAAACTCGTGTCAAGTATTGTTAGCGGTTGATACATATCACTTATTGTAATTACGTAGAATCTCTTTCCGAATAATTTATAAAAATATAGGTTTGTAAATATAGACGGTTGTTTTTATCTTGTCTTTAAAAACATTAATCGCTCCCGATTTCTAATAATCATAATATACGAATGTATCGACTAATTGCAAAATTTTGTTTCCAATTATGCTTATTATAAGTATAAGTTTAATTTACTTTATTGTAATTTATTGTTTCACCTCGTCTTTCTATAGAGGTTTAATTAAAATATAGTGTTATGGCTCAAAGGAAATTCATACTCTGCAGCAGTTCTCGGAAGAACTAGGAAATTTTATTTAATAACTTACCTTTTGTGATAGTCGGATTTATATCAGAATTCTGGTCGCTGAGCCATCCATGCACGACTACAACAGTAGGGACCCTCGCGTTAAAGTTCGAAGAGGTTACACTATTTGCATTATCCATTATGAGAGTATTAGACAAGTTTTGGTTTCGTCTAAAAAGCAAAAAAAAAGTTCCTATCTCATTGTTATATGAGGCCAGTCGTGGCAGGGGCGCAACCGTGCGACTGTAAAGGCGACAAGTTGTGGGTTCTATTCCCACTCCAGGAAATAAGCAATTTAAAAATAAAATAAATAGTTTTTCTCCAGAATTCGGCGGTAAGTGAGAATAATTACCTGGTAAACAGATAATATTCATTATTCGCAGGGTTTCTTGTCACCTCATCTAAGGCTTTCATATCCAACTCCTGTTTCAGGTCGATCTTGTGCATGACGCCATTTTCATCTGGATACTCTAAGTACTTTGAAAACTTCTTATTAACATTTTTCGCGGTAACTGCTTTAACCGCAAACACTGAAACAATTGAACGATACTGAGTAAAACTCTTGTTACTGGTAATCGGTAGCTTTTAATATTTGAATAGTTAAAGTTCAAGATTATTTTAAATAAATAACATACAATATATGATATAAATATAATAAAATCAGCTTCACACTATATCCCGCAGAGGGAACCTAGTGTTAAGACACTCCGTTCTCCACTTTCTGCCGAATTAATGGCAGAACTCAACGCCACCCTTTGTGTCGCGAAAAAACCAGAGCGAAAAAATGGAAATATAAATTAAAATAAATATTTCATCTCATCGAGTGGGGATCGAACCCACAACCATTCAATTTTAAAGTCACACTTGTGCGCTTTTTTGATTCAAATTCGTAATTTATCTTATAATAAGACACTTACCGACGGCAAAGAGACACAGCAAAGACTTCATAATTTGAACTACGTTAGAGACTCCCTAAATGCAAGTAACTAAAACTCCTTTATATCTATCTATCTATATATCTATCTTTATGTTAAACTGCTGATAGTTTTGATTTGATTCTAATGATTTAAAACTGCTATTATTGTTATCTCTTTTACCATTATTTAACTTTTTTCACAAAGATAAAAACTATATACATATATTTATCTACTACTTTTTATAAGACAATCAATAATAAAGGCAATGTTATGAAGCATATTTTTATTTTAGCATTTACTTTTTAAATGACTTCTGAAAAAAATATATTTATATGTTACCTCAGTACTTTTGACTGGGTGATTATTTTTTATTTGCTGGTGTTAACCGTGTGGTCCATTTTAATTTAATGAATTTCTGACAATGCCATAAATGAGAAAATCGCGCGACAAATGGATTAACTCAATATCATGCTAACCGATTTTGACTACTACTGTACTGTACGGTTTCGTCGTAACTCTCTTCCACACGTCACGGAACTGTAGAATGGCCTTCCCGTGGCGGTGTTCCCAGGTCGATACGGGTACCTACATAAAGCGCGTATATCTCTCCACCTTAATGGCCGACAACACACCTTTAGCTCCTCTGGTGTTGCACGGGGTCGTGGGTGGTGGTGATCACTTACCAGATGAACCGAATGCTCGTTTGCCTTGTCCTCTTCCATAAAAAATAATAAAGTCAAGGGAGATTTGATAACAGTTTGGTTGGGTCCTGACTAGGGGATCTGGTTGTAGCTGAATTTTTTTCGTTAGTAATTATACAATGAATGTTTTATATCTTAAAATTGAGATTCCCAACGTTATTGTTATATTAAATTAAAAATTAATTCAGCTTCGTTCGATCCTCATGTGAGGAAATTAAATATCGGCGGAAAGTGGGGAACGGAGTGTCTTAGCACAAGGTTCCCTCTACCTACCCGGCTCTATCTACACGGCTGGCTTCATTTGAATTATACAAAAAATTAATTTAAACATAAAAATATGTTAAATGATTTATGAAAATTAGCCTTACTGGAGAAAACCGCTAATGACATTTCACATTACATTCGAAGTAATCGCTACCTGTTACTTTTTCAGTTCTGTATTTACATTAAACTGAGAATAATTTAAACTTTCAAAAGAGACTATATATTTTTTTATAAAACTTGCAAATAACATATTTTACTTAATTATTGTTAAAACGTCTAAGGACTAGGAGCTTCGTTGCTTAAATTCAACTAAGTTAATTCAAAATTAGTCCTAGATTTTTTTAATATCACAGGTTTATCAAAAATTAACTGTCTTACTAAATTATTAAAAAAGATGTCATGTCAAGGATAAGGAGTCTTAGAGCACACTAGGTATTAAATAATATTTAGTATTTCTAGTATTTTTTCAGCAGAAATTATTTATACATGGTAAGTTTAAAAGTTTCTTAATATAATAAAGTCATATCTGTAAAACCTTAAGTTACAATTTACAAATATCTATTAAATGATTGCTTTGTTTTTATAATTCCACTACTACTACACATAAAAAAAAAATTACGTAGCGGGATTTCAACCTGTGCCTCTTGGAAACCTGCCAAGCACTCTGACGGAAATCAAATCAAAGGCGTTGAGTTCAGCCACTCAACGCGCAATGCAATTCTACGGAAAGTGGGTAACAGAGTGTCTTAACACTAGGTTAAGGATAAAAAATATTCTTACATAAAATATGACAATTATGTAAACAAGAAATAAAATTGATCACATTGTTAGAAGGGTTAAAAATACGACTGTATAAAATAGTACATTTTATTTTCAAATTAATACAAATTTCAAGATATTCGTCAGTAGAATGGGTATCTTCTTTCTGTATTCACTCGGAACAGTCCATTTCTGTAATTTAAAAAAGTTGAATTGTTACACTGTGTATGCTAAATGTAATAAAAAAAATTATGATAAACATGACAAAACAAAATATTTTTATTAAAGGAATTGAATAGTAATTTAAAAAAATCTGTATTTTTTATGATAGTATTAGTGATTATTATATGTAAAGAAAAAAATATATAATTAATTACCCTTTTTTATTCAAATTATCATTTCCCATGGGTAACTCCTCTCCATTGCAATTATCTCTATCAACTTGTTGCATATTCTCGCATTGTCTGCCAATTAGATGGGTGTTGGTAACAGGCGATGCAAAAAGTGCCCAAGCTCTATTATGGTCACATACCGGGGTCCAGCACCCAGGTTGAGATTTACCACCATTCACGAAGAAGTCCGCGTCACCAACAGCAAATCCTATTCCAAACCCGACAATACCACCGTTGGTATGAATAGCTTCGACGTATACAGCGTCATTAGAATTAAGGCGGTTTGAATTTAAATTCCATAAAGGTCCAGCAGGGTCTAATCCTGTAAAAACATTGAAAACAATATATTTATTCAAGTTCCTTATATTTATATTTAAATCGGTAGAAGATTATTCATAATATTTAACTAAAGTGTCGGCTATTCTGATGTGTAGGCTATATTACAGTAAAGTATCTTCGTAGCTTAGCTAACAGAATCCGCATTTAAAAGATACACAGAATGGTAGGTAGCGAGGATGTCACGGTGAGAATGAAGAAGAACGTGCTCAGCTGACTTGGCCACGACGAACGAATGAGTGATGAGAGAATGGTAAAAAAAAATTATTATGAAAGTGAGTGGTAAGAGAGGTAAGGGGAGACCTCAGTTGACCTTTGAAAACACAATATCTATATTAACATAATGGAGAAAGTTCATATATAAAGCATGAGGACCTCCTGGAGGGCATTTGAGGGCAAATTAATAGGTTGACGATAGTGTACAAAGCGAAAGAGGTATGTAGAGACCGTAGCGTTTGGCGTTCCGTTCTCTATGACTACCCCGCTAGGGATAAAGCGTGAAGCTAAGCTAAGTTAAGTTAAGAAAACATGTATAATTAAAAAATACAAAAATTCACCTGTGATACGAGCCACTCTTCCACCAAGTTCTCTACCGGCATTTCCAACAACGTGTGCACCTAAACTAAATCCAATTAAATGCATGTTATCGTAGGGCGCTCCGGTAACACTGTTGATAAAAGCTAGAAATTGTCCGACTCCACGTCCTACATCTGGAACTCCACGCACCGCATAGGTGTAAGGCATAAGGGCAAGTCTTCTCCAGTCCACGACTATGACGTTCACGTCACTTTTATCAAGGTGAGCTATAATTTTTCAGTATATTTTTAATTAATATATTTATATACGATTCATATACTCGTATGTTTGTAAAGACTTAAGGACAAAGTTCTTATTTGAAAAAAGTTCTTACCACTGATCTTTCTATAGACATTTCATATTTTAACAAAAATATGAAACTATTATTATTATATATTATTATTATTATATATATTTTTTTTTTCATACAAAATTAATTACTAACTTACCGTCTCTGATGAGTGGATTTATGTCCGTATTCTGGTTGCTGATCCATCCATGAACTATTACAACAGTAGGAAGCCCCGCGTCAAAGTTTGAGGAGGTTACACTACTTGCATCATCCATGATGAGAGCTTGAGAAGAACTTGGGTTTCGCCTAAAGTGGAAAAAAAAATTATACATTAATATTTTATGAGGCCAGCCATGAGGTTATCGCTTTGATTTCCACTCCAGGAAAAGAAATAAGTATTAAATATTTTCATTTCCTTCCTCTATAAGGCAAAATGCGGCGCTGAGTTGTGCCAATAAACAGATTTTGGTGATCGCCAGAATTTGGTGGAAAGTCAGGGTATGGAAATAACTTAATGAGAATGTAGTCTTAACATTGCGTTCTTAGGTTCCGTCTGCCTACCCTGCCATAAACGGGATAAGGCGTGAAGCTAAAACAAATGTAAAATATATATTATTATCTAAGTGTAGAATAATATTGTAATAATACTAAGTAAACTTAATATCTTGACACATTTAAGATGTTAGTTTTGCTCAGTATTATTGAAGAATACTATTTGTAAGAGTGTTATTCTATCTTAAATTGAATATCTTCGAGTCTTCTTACCTTGGCGAGGTGTACTTTCTCTCTCTTCTTTGTGTATGTCGAAGTATTTTATAACTTTTTTTTTTATTAAGTATTGAATGAATCATTTTTATATATAAAAAATTTACAAAAATATTATTGTTAATTTGGTAATAATCAATTTAGAGTTGAATCAATGTAGAGAATTAGTAGAAATTTAACGATTTTTATAAACATACATAGGTACATATATTATTACCTGGTAAACAAGAAATATCTATTATTCGCAGGGTTTCGTGCAACCTCGTTTAATGCATTCGTATCCAACTCCTGTTCCAAATCGATCTTGTGCATGACGAAGTTTTCATCAGGATACTCTAAGTATCTTGAATATTTCTCATTCACGTGTTTCACAGGAACTGCTATAGCCGTAAGCACTGAAAAAATTAAGAGATACTATAATAAGTCCAAATCATATTATTGCTTATATGTTTTGAATGTAGAAGAAATAATATTTAAATAATGCAAATTCAAGTTTATTTTATCTAAATATCATATGAAGTAAAGTAATTTAAAATGAAATAAGCAATGATTTTAAGCTTGTAATTGTATCTTTAATAAACCACCTACCGACAGCCAGGAAACACAGGAGAAACTTCATCATTTCAATTTCGTTGGGGACCCTCTACACGCAAATGACTAGAAACAGTCTTTATATATCTTAATACAAAAACGTAACTGCTGATAATTTTGATTTATTTCTAATGGATTAACGCTGTTATCACTGTTATCTTTTTTAGCATTATTTAATTTTTTTTACAATGATAATAATTATACATATATCTATGGGTATTTATTACTTTTTAAATCCAATCAATAATAAAGGCAATTTTATAAAGCGTATTTTTATTTTAAAATTTTCTTTTTTAATCTAAATATTAACACTATTAACAAATATATAAATAATATTGTTTATAAAAAAAATATATTTTTTATAAAATTTATATATATTTCTTGTTTTAATTTGAAATTTTATTTAAAGTATTATAGTTAAAACTTGAATACTACAGTACTCTAAGGAGTATGTCAACATGTCTGCATCAAATTTTCTCTTTCTAGGGTTCTTCTAACCTTTCTAGGGTTAGAATACAGATCATGTGAGATTATGAGTTACTAAATAAAATATATCTCTGTTGTTTTTTCAGCTTCATCCTGTATCCGTATACGGCAGAGAAGGCAGAGTATTCAGAGAAGGCAGAGGGGAACTAGTATTAAGATAACTGATATACTACCTAACTATAATAGATATTTCCCCACTTTCCACCGAGTTATTGTGCGTCTAGTGGTGGATCGTACAAATGGAAATATTAATAAATCACAATCCATCCCCCATTTAAGAAGGGAACCCACAGCCGTCGCCATACAGTTATATAGTTGTACCCCTGTGCCATGACGGCCTTGCCTTGGCGGTAATACTATTATTTTATATAAAAGCATCATTATGACAAAAAAATAAAAATTGCCCCTATGATATATATGTGAAGGGATTTAAGAAACGTCGTTAGTAGCCTCTGAAAATAGAACATTAGGTTTGATTAAAAGCGGATGTACATCACCGAGGACTGTAATATAAAAACTATTACGGCGCGAGCATAAAAGTTATACCCTCAAATTACGTAGACGGTCGTCTTAACCCGCTAAACTGGGGACTGTGGGGGGGAAACTGGTATTGGGGAGTTTTTGTCGGATTTCAGTTGAGGAGAAGTCCGAAATCTGTTGTATTAGTGAAGCAATTTGTCCCGGGCCCGCTGCGAACTTTTCTAATCTAAACTGTTGGCCGGTCGCGTTCAATCTTCGGAAGAACTCGTTCGTCCACTCACACTACAGAGACGGTATCGATAAAACGATTTTTGGACTTTCGGAATTTCGTACAAGTATCTTACGGGCGGGTAGAGTTTGAATTTTTTATATTATTAAAATTTTCATTGGATTTTATATTTCAAAGCAAACGCAGCGATTT
>JBAIZZ010000050.1:0-109523 GCA_037355905.1 Heliconius aoede
TTAAAATTTTCATTGGATTTTATATTTCAAAGCAAACGCAGCGATTTATGTATATGTAATATATATATATGTGTGTATATGTATATATATATATATAATTATCTACGAAAATTTTATTGATTAATAAAAACAAATGATATTTTAAATGATTCATGAAATTGAATCTTACGGGACAAAGCCGCTAATGATATTTTTTATTTCTAACTTACCGCAATCTGTTACTTTTTCAGTTACACATTTACATTCAACATATAATCATATTAAATAAAGATTGTCAGTTTATTTTTCATCAGAATCGTTAAAATTACCACATTTAAAGTTTGAAACCAAGCC
This sequence comes from Heliconius aoede, assembly GCA_037355905.1. Lineage (NCBI taxonomy): Eukaryota > Metazoa > Arthropoda > Insecta > Lepidoptera > Nymphalidae > Heliconius > Heliconius aoede. The sequence goes on from JBAIZZ010000050.1 coordinate 334, forward strand.
AAATTTAAGAACAAATCAGATGTAAAATTAATTATAAATTATTTCAACAGGAATACCTATAGTAAGCTTAAAACTTGCTTAATATAAAGTTCATGCTTTGTAACATCTTGACTTACAATTTACAAGTATCTATAATTGGATTAAAATATTTAATAAACGCTTTTCGATTATAAAGGTCCAAATGAGAAATCAAATTTTCAAAGTTTATTGTACTAGAGAAATTTACCATTATTGTACATTTCACTTATATATTTTTTTTTAAACTTTTTTATAGTATCTACATATTAGACATATAAACACGTATATAATATAGCAACCCCGAATTGTAGTCGTAAAATTAAATTACTTATCCCAAGGATGAAATACGATATCTATGTCGTATCATCAAATAACACGATCACATAATAAAAAGCAATAAATAGAACGAGTATTGTAACAATCCTTCATATTGAGATCAATAATAGGAGATGTCGATTATCGCAGTTTTTTTTCGAAGGATATTTATTTAAGAATGAAATGTTATTTTTAAATAAATTTTTTTAAATTTTTTTTAAATAAATGTTAATGAAATATTTAAGAATGAATTGATGAAAATTATTCTAAAACAAGTCCGGGAAAGAGAGGGAACACAGTGTTAAGATTCGTTCCCCACTTTCCGCTGAACTCTAGAGGCGTTGCGTGTTAAGCAGCGGAAATCAACGCCGCGCTTTTGTCTCGTTACCAGAGCAAAGATACGGAAATATAAATTTAAGTAAATATTTCATATACTCGAATGGGGATTGAACCCACAACCATCGCGTTACAGTCACACCTATATGCCTCTGCGCCACGACGAGCCTCGGCTGTTGTCTTATTATTTTTATGAAAAATAAAATTGAAACGATACTAATATTAGTTATATTTATATAAATTTTATCTAGAGTAGTATTAAACAAGTTAGTATTTATAATCATAAATAGGTAGTTCTATTACATGTACGACTACATGAGAGTAGGCAAAGACAATTTAGTATCAAGAGACTTCCTAACTTTGTGCCCGTATTCAATCCGACTTGAGTTCCGCCACTCAGCACAATATATGTTAAGTGGCAGATGCAAGTTAAGGAACTCAATGCCGTAGTTTGTCTTGTCAGAGCAAGGAAGTAACAATATTCTTTGTCCCCAAGTAAGTTTTTCCCGTCGTGGTACAGCGGCACAAGCGTGTGACTGTAACGACGGTTGTGGTTTCGATCCCCACTCGATGGAAGTGAAATATTTATTTATGTTTATACTTCCATCTCCTTGCTCTGGTGTCGAGGCAAAGTGCGGCGTTCAGTTCTGCCACCCAACACGCAATGCTTGCAGAATTTGGCAGAAAATGGGGAACAGAGTGTCTTAACACGAGGTTCCCTTTGCCTACTTTGCTGTGTGCGGGATACAGCGTGAAGCTAACTTTTAATTTATTTTAATTTTAAGTGGCGTTTAAATCCACAAAGTAGTGTTTAGACACTTTCATATTGCGCTATGATGACTTTATTAGGGATACATAAATCATCAAGAAATAGATATCTATAAAACGTATATCAGGAATATATTATTTTGTCCTAAAATATATACATTCTATAACATCAAAAGCGAACAATTTATACTACAAAAGATAATAATTAATCCTTCATCCCAACAAATAGTAGCATAGAGAGCGAGATCATTAATATGAACAAACCGAGTTTCATATTCTACGCTAATGTGTCACAGGTGTCATTCACATCCCATACAAATTTAACCTCTAATTGCTCCTTATTTATGTGAACCAATTAATGTTACGAAATTACTTTCATAGATAATTAAATATTGTAAACTGTTATTTGTGGGTTCTAGTGTCTACCGCCAATTACAAATGCTTATAAAGATATACGTGTGGTAGAGTCACGTCGCCAGTAATGGCGACACGCATGGGCAGACTCAACCAGATTAATACCACCCCCGGCATTTAAAACCGGCGTGAAGTAGTGGCTCTAGCCACTGCGTTTCGCATTAGGTAATGCCGGGCCCCGGCGCCCAACATCGTCCACCTTAAAGATCGGCAACGCACCTGTAGTTCCTCTGGTGTTGCATGGGGTCGTGGGCGGCGGTGATCACTTACCATCAGGTGACCCGAACGCTCGTTTGCCTTGTCCTCTCCCATAAAAAAAAATTAAAAAAAAAAAAGAAAAAGAAATATAGGTCTGTGAGCCGAGCCTGAGATCGATCTTGAGATGCCGTTTTCATTCATAAATTATATATATCTAGGAATGAAAACGGCGTCTCAAGATCGATATCTATAAAATAGGGACCGTAGTGTCCTTGATAAAAATAATTTATGGTAAATAAATAAAAAACACGTTATATACGATTTTAATTTTAGGAACGCGTAGTGACACTTAATTGAATTGTAATGTACAAGTGTCGTGGCCTATTGTCACACTTGTGGTGTTTTCTTAATTACATGCTATGGTTGTTAGTTAGTAAATCATACTCGAGGGATTATTTGATTTAATATTTGCCGTAAAAAAACTAAACTTTATCTTGATCATCTGTAACCTCTAATTAAGCCCTCTTAATGCAATAAAATAAATAAAATCTCCACTTGTATTTATTTAAAAATTAAAAATTCCTGATATTTATTTTACTACTTTCACTCATTTTCTTTTGAAATTCACACGGCAAATTCATATTCATTCACAAGAAAAACTATTGACCTCTTAACCCAGATATAATCTGGGCTTTTCATCTGCACAAAACAAAACGGGGCGGCTCGCCAACGCAATTACCGAAGCTATCACACCATTAATTCGATGCCTTTTAAAGATTTAGCAATGAAGCTTGTGAACACTATCGTCGAGAAGGGCAGAGACTCGTTAGAGATCCTTTACCGAAAACTTTTTCGGCAGAATGTGGGCAACCGAAACGCTGATAACGGAAAACTTGACGTTCTACGTGATCCTTTTGACACAACTTTTACATTGTACCCACACTTTCTTACCGTTCCATCCTTTTTCATTTTAACCGTCTTCCGAACACTAGATAAAATGACGTATCTATCTATATCTATATGTTAGATCAAAGATATAATAGGTATCTAAGAAAGATAAGAGAGATCTAAGATATATAGGTGTGTTAATGGGTTTTTTTACGCTAGGATATATTATGTGTGTGGATATATTAACATTACGATGTTGTTATAAGAAATATGTAACCACTAAGCGACGGTATACACTTATTAAAAAAGTTAATTACAGATAGATCATTAATTCATAGATTTAATATTTCAATTAAAATCTAAATAAAACGAGTTTTTTTGTCCATATCAAAAAAATTAATATGAAAGGTCATTATAACACTTATAAGTACATATCGTGAATTTTGCTTTCCAGAATATTACAACAAATCTGTATTTTTTTTCAATATTATCGCAGTATTTGACAAATAATTAATCTAAATGTTTATCAGTTATCAATATACTCGTATTGTTCCAAATTGTACGTATTATTTTAAGATAAACGGTATCGAAAAACATAATATATTTTAACATTATATTTGCTTGAAAATTAAGATAAAAATTAAGCGTTTTTAATAATAAAAAATTATAAATACAAGCAATTTAAATTCGAGATTACATTCAATTCTATTTTTTTTTACGATTTAAAATAAAAGCACCGCCAATATTCGAGAGAAATAAAATTATGTGATATATTCATAATAGTATTTTTACTAATTTCTCTAATAACTTATCTTATATAATACGGATATGTAATCATCATTCACTCTTGAAAATTAAATTTGTTCTCATTTTGATACCATCATATGACCGATAACGTTTAATTATTAAATTAATATAAATCAAACGTTATCGGTCGCATTCTGTCATTGCGGCTTATAAGATTTTTTCAAGAAAATCAATTAAGGTCTCAATTTTTGCCTGAATCGAATAAAAATTAAAAAATATATAAAACTTCTATGTATACATTTACGTAAGAAGATTCGAGATTGTTATAATACAGAATATTAAATTATTATATCTTTATAGTTTTTTTTTTCATATTCCAATCAAATATAATCAATATTTTACGGTGACCTTTAGGATAAGCCTCAGTAGCCTCTGTGGGTGACACTCTAGGATAAGGAGTATTGGAGATGAGCGCAGTAGTCCTCACCGCTATGACCTGATGCGAGCGGTGAGAAATTCAGCCCACATAGGAGCACTATAGCGCCATAGACTTCAACACCCTAATATAATGCTGTCAGCATGTGGCATCAGGCCCTCCTTCATTCTAATAATAGGGGCTCTAAGGGCCTAAAGAGATCCCCGGCGGTGTTCACAAGCTTCGGCACAAGCTCAAGTCAAGAAATGCCGATATATGATTCCTTCCCTGGGCGGTAACAAGTGTATCATCGGCGTAACAGATGACGCTCATACCAGGTGGTAGACGACCACGTAAGAGCCAGTCGTATCCGAGATTCTACAGTATCGGGCCTAAAGCGACCCCTGTGGAACTCCACAACCGATTCTTCGACGGCCGATTTGACCGTCACTATCCGTCCATAACACCGCTCTATCTTAAAAGTTGAAATATGTATATGACTAAATCTAGCTTTCTATCTATTCTTGTTATATTCTATCTGGGCCACATTTCCTACATTAATATTGACATGGAAATAAGTTAAAAACTTGTCATGCACATTGCTAGTAAATATATATAATCGAGCGTAAAGTTGTTTGTACTTTTATCGACTCGTTCGCGCATCTACTGTCGTTGAAGGTTAGGATGATATTTATGTAAATATTTTAAAAATTCAGGCTGGTAAGCCATTTTCATAATTTTAACAATATTAATTTATTTTACATTATTATTTTAAATTTAATTATATATTAGTAAATTTAAAAAAAAACCATTAATCGGCGTAGCGTCAGTGTTATCTCACACAACACACCAGATAATTTCCCTCGACTCACGGCAAAAAAATATATTACAAATAAAAAATAAGTAAAAAAATAAAGTATTTATTTATTTACTTAATGATATAAATTGATATAAATTTCTGCATACATAAAAAAAATATTACTATCACAGTGTTACATTTTATAACAAAAATACAATTATTATCAAAAAAAAAAAAAAAGTTAAAATCTCAATTATAATTCAATACATTTCCTCTATCGACGGCATTATTTGTTCGGGAACTTGAGAACTGTCGATTTGACTTTTCCTAAATGCCGGCGCAATTAACGTCGTTTTTGTGTTGGACACATTCCTTTGTCTTTTGCTACGTTTCTTTTTACTTATCTTGTTTATTTTTCTATTTGAAGAGGTCAGAATTACATCGGCGTCTGGTGACTCGCAAGGAAAATGATTTTGGATGCTATATACATGACAGGTCGTTATTGAGTTATTTCTGGTAGCACCAGTTTGTATTTCTTTCACTTTTAACGCGTATATTTTGCCACTGTTGTTATATTTGATTATTGATACCGTTTTGTTCTTTTTAAATTTTATTTTTTTGGATTTCTTATCTGAGCTACTTTGACCTGTGTTCAGGGTAGTCTTTCTTTTAATTCGCTTCTTGCTATCTTCTATGTCTAATGGGTTTAGATAACTTTCCGTTTTAAGATGTGAAGAGATCACATGTGACTGTATTGCTTTTTGTATGCAGCCATGGCAATTCATGCAAGGGGTATCTATATTTCTTATTTTGAATATCAAATCATTTTCTATAGAATGTGTAGTCGCATTTATTAATGATAAAGAATCATTTTTAATTACAATTGTATCATTAAGAACAGTGTCATTAAATATTTGAGCATTTGAATTTCCTGAAAAAATAATTTCTTTTAAATATTGTTCTTTCACACCCATGTTATCTATGTTCATGTATTAACCTATGAAAATTTTAAAACAATATTGAATTTATGAAACATTTTCAATCCTTGTTTTACCTTTTTTTAGCTTCACGCTGTATCCCGCAGCATAGTAAACAGATGGAGCTTAGTATTGAGACAATGCGCTTCTTATTTATGCTAAATTCTGCAGGCCTTGCATGTCGGGTGACGGAACTCAACGCCACAATTTGCGTCGACACCAGAGCGAAGAAATGGAAATATTATTATATAATTTCTATTTTATTTCCTCGACTAGGTATCGAACTCACAACCTATCGCATTTTCAGCCACACGCGTGTCCTCCGTTGAAACGACTGGCCTCGTTATATTGTAGGAAAATTTTAATTATGTACTGGAAAAGAGAGAACCAACGTAAAGAATCTCACCCAACACTGGCGGCATAAGAACAGCTAGGGTGCAAACTGAGAGAAAATTCATTAGTTCCATTTGCACGCCTCGCTCGGGAGGTGTCTACGCTGCAGTTGACAATCTTCTTGCAATGGTAACACTAAAAAGCTTCGTTACACTGCAGTTTTACGAAACGCACTCCGTTTCTCAAAGTACCGTGCCGTGCCGCGCCGCGCTCGTGTGCTCCAGGGCCGTTAAATGTGAAGAACTTTTCAGTTTATCTCTTACTATTCTTGAGTTAAACTTATTAAAGACAGTTAAAATAATAATGACGTTTAAATGATTAAGTCCCAGAGTGAATGAGAGTAGCGTGTCAACGTATACGGGCTTATATAGCCGAATGCGACTGATGAAGCACGTACTGTTCGAAATGTTTACCAGAGCCAAGATGTTTACATGGGAACCGCCATTCGACAATCGAATGTTTGACTTCCACCAGTCTCGACTTCGAGCCATTGTGATCGTGTTTATATGTTTATGGTATAACAAGTTACCGCATATTGCATAATACAGATAAATGAAAGGTGATATAACGAGCGATAATATTCTACCTTAAGTATCGTAAAGGCCCTCGTAGCGCAAGGATACAAGGGTGTAAACGCGACTGGCTGTGGGTTCGATTCCCACTTGAGAAAATGAAATATTTATTTAAATTGATAATTTCATTTCGCCGCTCTGGTGTCGAGGCAAAGAGCCGCGTTGAGTTTCACCACTCAACACGCATAGTGAAGATTGTCTTAACACCAGATTCCCTCTGCTTACCCTGCTGTGTTCGGGATACAGCGTGAAGATGATAAGATTGTATCTTAAGTACTGTTAAGCTATATGATATTAAAAAACATACATCATACAATTTAAATTCCTACGTATAAATATATATTTCTAACAAAAACTTACTAGAATAGCGCTTAAAGTAGTATATAGCCGAGTGAAAAGTGAGTAACTTCTTTTTCCTAAGTTATCTCGTTACTCACGAAGATTTGACTTTTATGTCAGAATTGGACTTTCAGGTTATTTTTGGGAAGGTAAAAATTTGTCGTTTTCATTTAACTTGAGAAAGAATATAATATGTGTGTATATATATATATACATATATATATATATATGATAACAAAAAATATAATTAATAATTTATAATTTTCCTCTCACCATCAACGTCGAAAGGATACTTTCCTGGACACAAATGAATTGAATTATTAAATAGAAGGCATTCTTTGTAAAATTATACCTTACATCCCCAAGCTTCTCGAGACAAGTAATTTATTATTAAAATCTTCCCGCTGCCGCTGTAAGCGCACAGTGTGTTTAAACTTAATTCTGGCATAATTCTTCTACTAGAGTTATATAACTAAATTAGAAAATAGTTATAAAACAGTCACAGCGTAAGATGCTAGTGTTACGTTTTAACTAATTAGTTCCTTGTTCTTGTAGAGCAGATTACCTGCTTTAATTTAAAGTGTGCTTTTCATTTTATGGGAGTGTTACGGTTAGAATGTTAAATAAGATTATATCGTATGTAAAAGATGTATCATGATATTGCTTCTTTTTCAGCTTCATTATATTTCCCGCATATAGCAGGGTAGGCAGAGGGAATCTAATGTCCAGATACTTCCAATTCTCGTTTTCCCCTGGAATATTTCGAGTAATTGCGTCTTGAGTGACGGAACTCAATGCTGGGATATTACCTTGGCGCCAGAGCGACACAGCGTACATAGATCTTTGAATAATAATATTTTAAAATCAATATTCAAAAATAAAAAGCACGCCAAGCTCGAATTCCCGGCGGCATAAATTCAATTCGCTTCGTTTATCAGCCGCTTTAAAAGACGTGTGATTCTATAAGTTTTAATAGAGACCTACTCTATATAATTTTTATCTAGAAAACACTTTCATAAATTTTAATATTACGTTAACAAAAAAATCATATCTATTTTAAAATAGATAAGTGCATAAATTACAATATTATTTCGGTTTTATTTCATATTTATCCAGAATGTATTATATTTTTTTCTATTTTAACATACATATTTCACGCATTTATGGCGCTTTAGAAAAGCGTATCATTTTAAACATGTTGATTTTGTGCCTTCGCTATTCGTTTTCCTATCTGATAAGACGAAATAGGCCGTTCAGCTCCACAATGTCTCGTATTTCTGGGAATCTACTATAAATATTTAAAAATCTACCGAATTAAATTAAAGTTATAATTAAAAATATTTTTTTTACAAAAAAATAATTCTTTCTTAATTTCTTTTGGCTATGCTACACCTAGTGTCTTTAACGTGGCCAGTGAATATTTTAATGCTCAGTTAATGCTAATTCAATTGCCTATCCAGAAAGTTTTAACGCATAATTGCCATTCGAACAGATATATTGGCGCTTAACTGTCGTTGATTGCCGCCTTAAACATTATATTTCTTTTTTAGTCGGTTCATAAATACAGGAGCTACGGTGCCACAAGCAGACATACAGACAATTCAAACTTACAACACCCCTCTTTTTAATTCGAGGGTTAAAAATATATTGAAACTACATAATATATTAAATTAAAATACTCAAATGTTTTTAATTTGCGAATATTAAATATTTATTTAGTATTTATTGAAACTGCAGATAGTTTTAAAAATGCATTGAATCGCTTCGATTTCACATCGAGACCGGTCTTCCGTGTAAATGGCGCCGAAGAGCCACGTTCTTCAATATAAGGCAAATAAATGACCTTACAACGTCCGATAAAATGAGAAAAGAATTTATAGGTGTCTAGAAAACTACATGTAAAACATTCTAAAGACGTTTAAGGTTCTAGTGAAATGTATTTATTTATTGAATGGTGTAATTGTATTAAATTTTCAATTCGTAATGAAATGGTATATAAAATATGTACAATATATTTCTTTTATAATTTTCTAAAATTATAAAACAAATATACTGTATGTGTGTAAAATATAAAACAATTATTTTCATCTCTAGATGAAAATAAAAAGTAATATTAAAAAATAAATTTATATAAAAATAAGATGGTACAAAATTTATTGACAAAAATTAACGTCTTGTTTAAAATTTGACAAATTAATGAAATCAAAACTAAAATTGTAATTTAAATCGGCGTTGTACCTGTAATAAGAATAATATAGATTTAATTAAATAAGGAGGCAAAGCGTAGCGTTGAGTTCCGCCATTCAACGTGCAATGTCTCGAGAATTCACATACTCTAAATTTAAATTCTTGTATACATTGCACTAATATTAAAAATTTTGCTATTTTCATTGGCCAATGCGCATCGCGCAATCAGCCGTTAAAGGAGCCGATATGTGATGAATGGGTCTAATCCACGTTTTGAGCTCCGGGCCTGCATCCATCATATTCCACCCCTTCACTTGTTTCATATTTCATTCTAGAAAAGAGCTTTATTCAAATACCCTACATATGCAAGAAGCTGTTTAAATTGATGTGCTTGAGACGAATATTTCATATGAGCTTATAAAGAATTTTATTTTCTATAATATCGCAGTTTCAGAATGTGTGACCTATACAAGTAACGGTAATAGATATATGTTTTTATTTAGGAATCTTGTCATTTCTTAGGTCTGTCAGGAAGCTCAACTTAATAAAAGTTGACAAACTTTATTTTGCAGGCCCTCCTTTTGTGAGGTACGGAACACTAAAAACATAATAATAGTTCAAGTAAAGTAAATACACTCGCTTTCCTTTGTGAACCAATAACTATTCTATTACAAATAATTGAAATAAATAAGATATGAAAACCGAGAACGAACAAATCGCAATAGATTTTAAATTATATTTCCAACGACCAACTTAACGACGTAAGGTGCTTTTTCCGATATTAATAATTCATAATAGCTTTTAGCTTTAACTTTCCACAATCCTATGATGATTTGTTGTCTTGACTCACTTATATAAAGTATATACAAAAGCTAACAAAAATTGATTGTATGTCGATAATTCAATTAATGATTATTACATTACATACACGTATAGGAATAAATAATTATTTAGGTTTTTGTTGAAAAAAAAATTGTATACTCATATTATATATATGACTTTTGCTATTACGTAACGTAACTTTAAGTTAAGTTTTATTATAACTTCTTTGTAAATTATTTAAATTTCATTTATCACTGTTTGGGTAAATTATTATGAAAGTGGGGAACGCAGTGTCTTAACACCGAGGTTCCCTCTGCCTACCCTGCTGTGTGCGGGATACAGCGTGAAGCTGAGAAAAAAAAATTACTGCGTCCACTTTATTACAATAATTTTAACAATAAGTTAAATTAAATACACTTTAACAATTTCTAGATAACATATTAAGTTCTAAATTATAACATACGGAAGAGCATCCGAGTAAGTTAGTGCAAACAGCTATTAATTTCTCATCGGATGTGCTGCAGCGGCGTATAGCAACTATGACGTGCTTCGAGATCTAGCTCCTAGCTTTTGATATAGCGTCGTTGTTGGTATGATATTGGAAATAAAATCAAGTAGACTACAATTCTATTTTCTATTTTGTAGTATTTAATAAAATTTATTCAAGGATATTATTGGCGGAGCTCCACGCCACGCTCTGTCTCGTTACCAGAGTGAGTGTATAGAGTGAGAATCGAACCAACCAAACTGTTTACAGTTTACAGCTTGTGCCCCTGAGCCACGAGTCTTACATTAGTATTAAAATTCAATAAACATTTTCAAAATTTCCGCTACTACAAAAATATTAGTTAGAACGTGCGCCTAAGTGATAACACATGCCATCAACTACATATCTTCACGTGAACTAGAACACGCTCTATTATTTTTTTCAATATTATCGAAGTATCAAAGGACGATTCGTAGAAGTATATTTAACGTGACAACGAAATTTCTTAGCTATTCTATAGGAATAAGATATAAATTCGTTCAATCGTCTATTTTGGGCGTTTTCATTTGAAGCCAGTTAGGTAGTAAGTAAGGAATAGCGAGAAACGAGTGTTTTTCACGGTCTCATTATGTGACGATTCGTATTCGAGGCCAAGCGGGAGCACCGAAGGTTCGAGTGTATCAGCGCCCTCTTTCAAATCCTACACCCTACCCTATAGACAATCCCTACTGACCTATTTAATGGAGGATACAATTTTACAAAAGAAAACCGTTATTTTTTTATGGTAAATTGTATATATCAAAGGGATTGGCGAAATCTAAAATCACACTCTGTTTAACTAAATGAATATGAATATGTTATAAGTATAAATAATAGAAAGATAAGTAGGTACTTACAGGTAGAGAGAATAAATACATATATGTGCTATATGTATTATATATATATACACATATATACTGTATAAAAGTATTTCTTTTTATAATATAGTTTAAATTCTGGAGTCCTCATTCTGCCAACGTTACAATCATTGCCGTTACAAACATTGTAAAAGGACATGAAACATTCAATACAGTTAATTTTCTTTATTTTATTTTTCAATTTTTTCACCAAAATCCGAGTTTTATTTAATTCTTCTAAAATAATAAAATTAAAAGTCAAACCGTTTTGCGTTTAAGCCTATCACGATCGACTTCCCATATGTTCAAATACAATATAGATTTTAAAAGGATTACAACATGGCTCCCACAATTTCAATTGCGTGCAGTGTTTTAGATACACAAAATATTGGAAAAGTTATTATATGTTGATCTATTCTATAATAAAATGCACTATATTTCGGGAATTTTCTGGTATTCTACCCTTATAGAAACCCTCGTATCCCTTACCCTTATAGATGACGTAGATAACGATAACTCAGGTTTGTCAACTTTATTAACCGCGTTAGTCATTGACCTACTATCCTAAAATTGGTATGGATCACGCAGTGGGCGAGTCCGACTCGTGCTTGACTGATTTTTCATCTTATTGTGATAAAATCCAACGCCGCAATTTATTTAATTTCTTGGTAACATCTGACTCTCTTTGTCAAATAAAGTACAGGAATAAAATTTCCTTATTTTAAATAATTTGAGTGAAATTTTATAAGAAACCATAAAGTATTCTATACTGATTAAATTGCTATTTTACTAAGAAATCTTTTGACGGATGCGTGTCTTTGTTCCTACGCTGGTAAGATATATGAAAGAGTCGTTATGATTCGTGCATACGTACTCTCCGAGATTGAAAAACCTCTTCCATATTTGCAAGAAATATCTTTTACATCAAATATTTAAATAGCTTAACTTATACGGATACCATACGTGCTGGCGCAGGGGCACAAGCGTGTGACTGTACGCGACATGTAGTGGGTTCTATTCTGGAAAAGAAATTCTTTTTTTTTTTTTGGATTCGCTGGATTGGACGCTCTGGTCAAGAGTGAAAGTGCGACGTTACGTAATAATAATTTGTCAGTCGTATTCGTAAATAGAGAAGTGAGGGAAAAAAATACGTATATAATAGTTTATGTAACTATCATGTACATAAGTTTTTTTATATAAGTTTTGCCACAAGATACTTTTTCAGCTTCACGGCATACGCCCACAATCTTAAGTTTTTCAACTTGTATAAGTAAAATCCTGAAAGAACTCGATCTCCTGAAAGAGCTTGATTCATTTGACTAATTTTTGTTATTTATTATAATGTATATCTATTTTATAACAAAATAAAGATAAATTCATGTAAGAACATTTCCCTACTTCCAGTACCTAGTATTATATAATCTTGAGAAAGTACAATAAATTTCTGTTACAAATCCAATTTTTCAACGGTTAAAAGCACGCCGAACTTTTGTGAATATTTTATTTAAATTACTACAGCACGAGTCGACTCTAGCTGCCGACATTAAGTACCGCACTTAACAACGATTTCTTGGCCTTGATTGAAAGCATCCAAGGTTTTAATACTGTATTTTCTATATAAAATTTATTTTACATACTTCTACTTACCTCTCGCACAGTATATCTCGAACATTTTCAGTATTAAATACTTAAGATCGTAATAGCGCTGCATCATAGATTCTGACATCATAGGTTCAATATATAAATATCGAACTTCACAGTAATATATCCATTTAATACAATATAGCAGCTATTTGTAACAGTCAGATAGACATGAAAACTTGATATGAATATTAATTTCTGGATTATCAGTGCGTATGTAAGCCCCAGATGTGAGTGATGTAAAGGCGTGATGTATGGTTATAATTTGCAAGTCCCCTGTCCGTTATCCCTCACTAACTTTAAGAACTTGACGTGTTGTATCAAACAACAAAGATAATTGTGTGAGATCCAATTTAAATTCCTTATTCTATAAATTTACTGTTAATGTAATATATTGAATATTATAGTAGTGACCCACTCGATACTTATGCCAGCTTAAAATACTGAAGTATTTACTTAAAACACTAAATTACTTTCCTGTTATAATATTATACGTAATGTATATTTGTAAAGCAATCAAGGTTTTAAATGTAAAAATTATTAAAACCTTATTTATTATAAATTATTTTATAGGGTTGCATTTTCGCAGTTCCCATAAGGATATTCAATTGGTTTGAAAAACATGTCAACTTATCTATACTTATAATTAAGTTGTTTTTTTTTATAAATCAAAATAAAAAAAGACAATGTCTTTTTTTAAACTTACAATTATAATAAAAACATAATTCATTTATGTCTATACGTGAAAAATATCCTCCAATTTTTGTACGGAACCCTCGGTGAACGAGCCCGACTCATACGTGTCCGCTTTTTTATCTTATATTAAGACTAACGGGCGTTTGCGGAAATTTCTTTGTATTTGAAAAAACTTAGTCAAAATTTTAATGCCAATTAAAATTATACAATATAAAGTGTTTTATTATACAATTGTAGTGAGATTGTCATAAAATGTAAAATTAGTTTCAAATAACTAGAACATAATAAAGTCATATATATGAAGTGGTCGGTTACAAATGTGAAATAGCGCAAAATGTTGTTAGATCACACATAAACTTATAGTTACAAAATTTAAAATGAATGTATATTTTTATTTTTTTGGAGTCAACAGTATCAGTGCAGTGAAATATCGGGTGACTTTAAGCGCGACGATTGTGGGTTCAATCTCTGCAAGAAAGAATTAATTATTTTATTTTTTCCACTCTAGCGAGGTTGAACGCAGTGACAAATAAAAATATTAAATATTTCATTTCCTCAAGGGGGAATCGAACCCATTACCCATTCTTATAAAGAATAGTAGAAATATAAAAATATTGCACTCGATACAGCAAAGATAACGGATATGTCAGGACTCAGGAGTCATCGCCCCAAATAACCTCGAGAAGATTGGAGTGATGTGTCCTTTCATGTTGTCTTTGAGAGGAATAGCACAAAAATAAAAGTACCTCGTTCATAGTTATTTCTTTTTTTAAACTATCATCAGGACATTTTTAACTATTTACGAAATATTACGTGTTGAGTGGCGGAACTCAACGTCGCGCTTTGCTTTGATACCACAACGATTAAATGACATTGTTAATAAATTATAATTAATTTCCTCGAGTGGTAATCGAACCTACAATTGTCGAGTTTACAGTCACATGCTTATATCGCTGCTCAACGATGGGTTTTTATATTATATGCTTCTCACTTTTTAAACTGTGTAATGACTTCCATCCACTCTGTGATTAAGCGCGGAACCAAGCGCTGTTTCAATATAATATATAAAAAAGCAAAATAAAGAAAAAATATCAAATCTATAAACATTGTAAGCAAAGCCCGACCAATCCAACTGAACCGCAGATCAAATCTCAGCTGCAAACCCATAAATACTTGCGGAACAGACGTGTTAGCCAATAAAATAGATTAGGTTAAAATATTACCTTTTTCTGAATCGTTGGCAACAGATGTTGGACTGGCTCAGTTTTGCAGCCATTCGGCGGTTAGATAAACAAAATAATTAAAAGCTCGCGGTGTTCGCGGGTGGTGCCAAAACAAGTGTGATACGGTTAACGCGGGCGCGCTGTTGTATGGAATTGCTTCTATGAAGGTATTCTGAATGATTTAAAGCAGTTTTTGTATGAAACATAAATACAATTTGAAAATTTAAGTAATTACTTCAGCTTAAATTAAGCTTTGGTTGTATTAAGATTAAAATTTAAAGTTAAGGAAATTATGTAATTATAAAAATAGACAATCACTTTTGGTTAATTTCCACAAAAATTACACGTATGCTGGCTGATACAATCACGAACTCTTTTTCAATTATAACGAAAAATATTATTATTATATATATAAGGATCATATTTTTAATTGGTACAGCAAAAATATAGTTAGTTATTATATTTTTTTATGAATTAAAAAAACTTGAGTCCAATTTTACTTTACTAGATATTCTATTACAAATAAATAATATTTAATATTATATACAATAACTTATAGTGTTCAAATATATAGTACCTTATAATATTTACATAGATCTTATATCGACATTCGGTTGAAACCACTAATCAATAGTTAATTTGTACCGAATAGAGGGATAAATGTCAAAGGAATGCCAGCTCTTGTTTATTTGTACGGTTTCAACATCACATAGCAAGGATGCTGTTGCTGTAGCAGATACAATTAGAATGTAGATCATCGAATGAGTTTGTTGGCGTTGTTATGTGTGATATTTTTATAAATTCCAATTACTCTTTGTAACAGTCTTGGCACAGCGGAAATATGTAGCAAGTTCAAATTTTATTTAGCGATTTTTTTATACTTACATATTATGTAAATGATAATAGAATATTTTTCTTTAAATTATGTTTTTTTCTTGAGATAAATGAAAAAATAATAATCGCTTTTAAATATCCTAAGCTTTTTTGTTACAAATAACAAATATTGTTTTCTGAATTCATAGTCTCTATTCTAAGAAAATAAAACTACACCTAAAAATATCAAAATAAAATACAAGTGAAAGAAACCTTATATAATATTTTAATTAATTAGGTTAGGCTGTTTCAAACTTCAAAATTATTCTTAGAATATATCATTAACAACTCGTACCTAAATACGCCAGATTAACCTTGATTCCGATAGCAGGGCAGACATAGATAAACTAGTGTTAAGACACTTTCTTTCCCACTTTTCGTAAAATTTTTAAGACATTAAGACATACAGAATTCAACGCAACGCTGTGTAAAAAAAGAGCAGAAAAATGAAAATAATGTATTTAACTATTTACATATTAATTAAAAATGATAAATTATATATTATTTTTATCGTAGCTGTAATAATGTTTTGGCTAATTGTAAAAGCTTATTATAAAAGACACAAATTTATTAAGGGTAGGCAAAAAAAAAACTAAGATAATTCACGAAACATACCAAATGAGACCGCCATTGTGATTTTACGATGACCACTTCCGAAATGTCCAACGCCTATAGAGCGGACTGTGGTGTAAAACTGAAATTTATCATTCAAGTAACTATGCCGCACATAATAATTGAGCAGTTATGTTAATGAGGACAAGCTAAACCGACGCCAAAACGCCGCTCGTCGAGGCTTATGCAAATCCGTGTAGAATTCAATACTATGACGTGTACATCGTTGTCGCACTTTCAAAATTTACGAAATTATCAATAATTCATTATTATAATTAACAATAACAAGTGAAAAAATCGTTATTAATGAGTCGTATTTGCTCCCCGAGGCTGTCATACCTATTTCAGGATAGTAGTATGTGGGCAACGGAGTGTCGTAACACTAGGATCCCTCTGCCTACCCTGATGTGTGCGGAATACAGCGGTATAGGTAATTTCGGCACTCTAGTGATCGCTGTAAGTCGATCAATTAATAAGCACTATAATATTCCTTTGAAATCCAACATTTGACACGGCAACGACTAAAAGTCACCCTTTTGCGTGTAACAAGGATCCTCCTAAGTGCCTATTGACCTCAGCCGAGCTTTGAAGTCCCTACGAGTTAATTAAATTTCTAATGCTTATATTACAAAGAAAATTAGCACAGGGAGCCGGTTTTAATAGAATTAATTGTTAGTGGGAAATAAAACATGTTAGAAAATATAATATATTTACAGGTTGTTTTATTTTATATTTCATACAATAAAAAAGGTAAAATTTTATATTTGAAAATTATTTATTTAAAATTTTCAAAAAGTATAATGTGAAAACAGTTATAAGAAATTTGTTTTATATCGGGTTATTCTTAACCTAATATATAACAAAAATATATAATACTAATATGGAACAAAATAAATATACTTTTGTCATGTGTTTAATTATTCTATTTCTAAGTCATGATTATTAGAATATTTATATTGAAGCAGAATTTTCGGTATCATTAAAAACAATCTTGACGCTGAGATCCGTCACCCAACATACATCTATAATAGATTGGAAAATAATGTATTTTCTCTAACAGAATTAACTCCTACATATAAAATAAAAATAACTAAAAGTAATTTTCATATTAGGGAACACTAGGTTCCCTTTGCTCAATCTGCTGTGTTGGTGAAGCTGAAACGAAATTGAGGAAAACAGGATATAAATATAATTAAAATGTAATTGAATTATATTAATAAATTTAAGTCTTTTTTTATGAAAAAAAAATATATATCATTTCTCTCATGAAAATCTCATAGCAAGCAAATAATACTAAGCAAGTTTTATTTTATCTCAGCCAAATTTCAAGTTGTTTGTCATCGTATTTATAACAACAACAAGTTTTGATTACATTACCACGTGATCGATAGGTCGAACGTGACAGGAAACTTATTTGTGGATCCCCTGCGACGAGTCACCAAGTCGCGGTGACCGACATGACTGACATTGAAGATAATACAATCCAACGCCCTATCAACAAATGGCTCCTTAGGATTTGGGGATTTCGAAGTCGAATCGAAATGGTGACTTTTTCCAGAGTTCCTTAAGTTCATAGTTCTTATGTTGTATTTAGGTTATTTTGAAGAGTGTGTTCATTATTACACTTGGGTTGTAATACTGTATTTAATAAGAAATGACAATATAAAATTTGTGATATATTTGGTGAGAACTTACAATACAAATAAAAGTAAATAACCGAAAAATTTAATTAAAATTCTAGAGTGCTTACGCCTGAAAACTCCAATTTGTCATCTTTTATAAATTGTACTTTCCTTTGATCTATAATCCTGAAATTGATACGGACCCTCGGTGGGCAAATCTGACTCACACTTGTCCGGTTGTATAAAATTCCGTTTTATATATGTAGGCAGGTCTGTGTTTCTATCTGTCTATCTGTGTTTCTATCAAACAGCAGCCTAACCATAATAAGTACAATAGTCATTCAGAGAGTCATTTTAATATAAAAATATATTTTTTTCCTAGACATAATCTGGAATAAATCACAAGATCGGAGTGGAAGTTCGTAGCTGGGTCAGAGTGCACGTCACAAGTTCTAGAACAGCTTCCTACATCCGATGAGAAATTAATAGCTGTTGCTGTAAGTTACTTGTTGGCATCAATATGTGAACGTTACAGTTGCAAGCACCCATTAGTTTTGTATGCAAGCAGACCAGCGAAGCGCTGTCGGGGAGATTATGACGATATTTTATATATTTTACGTAAAATATACACTACGAATCTTCTTGATGTTTATTTTTTTCCATATTTTTTTTTAAGATAACTATCATAAAAAGATATACTATAGTAACATAATAAAGTGTAAGCGGATCTCAAGATCGTGTGGAGGTAGGTCAAGCAGAAAAAATTAAGATACCTATAGAGGACATACATAAACAAAACCTATAGACTACCTCCCGTGGAACTACATTAATTAAATTTGACACGAAGTGAGAACTTACAATACAAATAAGGGAATATAAGTATTTAAAATTAATTTTGAATATAAAAATCAAATCAAATTCATAACTATGACATTTTTATATAATCTACGATTCTTAATAATAATAAAATATAAACGCTATGCAAAGATGCTTCAAAACGAAAGCGAAAAAAAAAATATAAATTAAAGCAAAATCCTTAATCATACAATCATACATTCGTGCAGGTCGGCCCGTAGTCGTTTATTTTCCAAATTAAAATTCATAATAAAATGAAAATTACTTCAATTGTAAACATTTAAAAATAATTTTGCACAGATTTAAAAGGATTTTGTGTTGTAATACGCAATAATGGTTGCTCTTTAGCCAGATTTCAGTTGTAAATTTAACTTTGTAATGATTTTGGTGTAATTATTGTTAATAATTATACAAAAAAAAAACATTTAGAAACATAAAAAAGTAGTTGAGGTTTTCGCAGTAGGCAGAGGGAATAAAGAAAACTAGTGTTAAGACACTCCGTTCCCCACTTTCCACCAAATTCTGGAGGCATTGCGTGTTCAGTGGCAGAACATACGACGCGCTTTGCCTCATTACTAGAGCGAATGAAGAAAATCAAATCTCTCATTTTCTCAAACTGTCGCGTTTACAGTCGCGCTTGTACCCTTTCTAAACTGGTATCTACGTAAGATTAATTAATATTATAAAAAAGACACAACGACGAATATCGATTATTTCTCTCGGTAAACCATTTGCATATAAATCGAATATTAATAATTTCTTATCCTGGTTACAAGAATTCATTTCTAATTTAAACATAATATTATGATATTATGAAAATGTCGCTTCATTGTTGTGTCTGGAGTTCTGTTCCCGAGTCGAGCATATTAATTAATCCTATACTCAGATGAAAAGTTTTATTTGAAAAGAAAAAGAAATAAATAAATAAAGACATTTGAGTTTGACTGCCACATAGTTAAACTCAGTGTCACATGGTGTTTTTTTTTCATTAAATGAATACTCTTACTGCAAGCAATATTATCGTTCAAACATAGTGCAGTATCACAACTGTCAAGAAGTCCTGAAAATATATCTCTCCCTGTTCGCCGCAATTCTTGTAAAGTTACGTGTCGTATTGTTCTTAAAGATGTGACATTATTACGAGCGTGAGCGCGTGGAGCAAACGCTGCTGCTCTCTACGTCTAGTTTTATTGAAAACTTGTTTATTGGTTTGCTGCGTTCTCTTCAGGTGTAAAGAAATATTGCATTGTATCATTTGTTTTTATTAATGTGTCATTAATGGCAATTATAGAGAATAGGTATAGGAGAATATATAAAAATTTTAACGGATTTGAACCCGTGTTATAAATTAATATAGACACGATTTTATTTTTGCAACTCAAAAGTCACTGTGTAATCGCGCTCTCGTCTCCCACTACGGGTGTCCTTTGTTCTATCTAAAATTAAAGACTATTGGCCTCAACTTTTTCTATTGTGCGCTGTCTACGCTATTAGTTACTGTGGAAGTTCCTTCACGTAATTACCAGGAACGCTTCCTGTTCATTGCACTTTTTTGTTTCAGCTTTGGTTGGTTGTATACAGAGTTTGTTTTGTTAGGTATAGGTAGAGTAGTAGAATTAGGTATATTCATGTAAATATAAATTTATTTAATCAAATTTTAGATAAATATTAAAAATGTTTTTTAAATGTTTAATTCTTTGAAAATACATATTATCAATATTTTTAATTTCATCCATACGACATTTGTTAGTATATTGAATTAATTGACACTTATTCATTTCATTTCACTCACTTTCCGTTAATCTTTTGAAAAATTCAGTATGAACTCTACGAGTAATTATTAACACAAACAGATTTAGAAAGTATAAATTATTATAGTTTATGTTAAAAAAAGGCATTTCGTTTAACGGAACTACAAAACAATTGGAGTTATTCTGAAAAACCTCCTTCAAATATTGATAATAAAAAATGAAATAAAAAATATGACGCTATACAATAATAAACGTAAAATTTAATTTTATTTCCACAAAAACTATGCACACACACAATATCCATAAAAATAAAAAAGATAACGCGAGAATTACCTTACGAGTCCAGGTCAAAGGGGAAGCAGGGTATTTATTTCAGCGATTTTTTTTTTTTTTACCGAGTTTTCGGCATGAAAAGTCAGTTTTGCGGTGAACAGGAATGAGTCCATTTCAGTCGATGTGGCTCTCACGTAGTGGCGGTCGTATTAATTAAATGCAAGCCCCCGAGTCCATTTCACGAGGCCCGCCAGAGTGGAACTCGTTTCGTTTATCCGCTTCCACTCATAAGCAATTACTTTGTGAAACGACTTTCCGAGTCCCGAACGTGCAAAGAAATTTAGCTGCGCTGGTCCCCGAGCTAGCCGAGCTAGCCCTAATGGATTTAAAGTTCTTATTATGAATGATTATTAACGTTATACACGACGGTGGATTATTTCTTTACTTTACTTTCAATACGGCTTCGCTAGTCCTAGTTTCTAAAAAAGTTTGTTCATTTTGAATAGAGTGTAAAGTTTCTGCTATATGTGACTTTGAACTCTATAACTAACTATGCTTAAGAATGAAATAAAACCAACAAATGTATCTTGTTTAAAAACTATTTATCCTTAAATGAAACAAATGCACACATATTCAAATATTTTACAATATTAACATGAAACCTCAATATGAACATCGCCTACGGGCTACGGCTGCTACGAAACGTTGTAGACGTTTATTCAAGCCCCCGTTGCTTTGAATGTAGAGTCAGTTACGTTTTTGCATGTAAACTAAAACACAAAGTAAATGAATTGAATGTGGTGCAGTACATATACACTGTATTATTTGAATAGTAACTCATTTAAAAAATGCTAATTTCATGTAAGCAGACAAAGCGTAATAAACAACTAAATTTTCTCTTTATATTAATTTAGACACCATATGTACAATCACGAATGATACTTATAGTAATTTTTAAAAAT
Organism: Heliconius aoede; assembly: GCA_037355905.1. Taxonomy (NCBI): domain Eukaryota; kingdom Metazoa; phylum Arthropoda; class Insecta; order Lepidoptera; family Nymphalidae; genus Heliconius; species Heliconius aoede. Next base: position 22,413 of record JBAIZZ010000050.1, read on the forward strand.
ATATTGCGTTAAGGTGGGGGTGGGGGGTTGGTTTTCTGCGACAGGCGAATGCCTACACAATTCAGCTGAAAGTATAGATTGGAATGGTTCCCAAGATTTCTATGCCTATCCTAGCAGGATGATGCAAGACATGCGAGATGCAGCATAAAACTAAAAATAAATAAGATTTCAATATACAACCATCCTTTTCATAAAAAGGGAGGCAACGACAATGCTTTATTTCTGTATCATTTAACAAAGATAATTGTTCTAACTCACTCACTCACTAACTATAGCAAGATATTTTTTTAATTTTATCAAACTATGCTTGACCATTTAAAAGGAAGTAACCTTCGTTTGGCAGTGAAAGGAATTTCGTAGTAAACGTTATTACAAAATTCAGTTAAAAATCTAGCAGCGGCAACTGCATATTGAAGCGCTTCCGGAGATTATGTTTTTACCTTAAATGTCATACTATTTTCTTTTCTCTGTAGTTTAAAAAAATTATAGTTTATTCGAAAAGATTTAGATTTTTAAAAAATAAATCTATAAAATATGACAATTTTTTCAAAACTTATAATAGAAGATAATATAATTGTTCGAAGAAACGCGTCATATGTTATAGATTTATTTTTGCGTTTTGTTTTGTATAATTACGTCTTAAATTTGTTAAACGGAAAGTAATCTCTCCGACTCCATCGGAATTGCCGCTTAATATAATATATAAGAAGTTAAAACGGTACTTCTATAGTTTTGGAGAATGAATAGAATTCATTGTAAAATTGTACTGTAAAATTTTCAAAATAATTGAAATATTTAATGACACGAATGATGTGTTTATTGGTTATATAAGTTTTGGAAAATAATATAATTATAGGTTTCTAGACATCGATTTTTTAAATCTTTATTGGAGGAACTCAACGCCGCTCTTTTTAATATTTGATTTCCTCCAAAAATGAGAATCCAATCCTTTTTCATTTGCAGTCGCACGCTTGTGCCCCTGCTCCACGACTGGCCTCAATATAATTGTCTGACCTACATAGACAATCAATTTTATAAATATTATATTTTAAGAAAGTAAATTGAAAAAAAAATATCTAGTAACTAAATTCCAATAGATGCTGCTAAATGCAGTATCATTTGCAATTTCTGAATCCGTTAATATTCTCTCTTCACTTCTCTATAACGTGACAAGCTTATACCCTCAATAATATATAGAGTCAAAGTGCATGCGGTCAATAGACTCGTGTGTATTGAAATGCTTTATAGTTCAACTCGGCGCTTAGTGCACCCAGGTTTAGGTTGATATGGACATTATGGATTTATGTTTATAAATTTTTGAGATATTAATAATGAGATCGGTTGTGGGGCAGGGGCGAAACGCGACTGGTTGTGGGTTCGTTTCCTAATCGGGGAAATGGAATTAAACCACCTTCCCGCTGTATCCCATATAGCAGGGTAGGCAGAGGGAACCTTGTATGATGATGTCTTAAAAATAACAAAAATATCCACACAAAATTGGCACAGTTAAATAAGTCAGGGATAGTTTTCGGTCACTTGTAATTGAGGTAATCACAAAGTAGTTTCCAAAACAAGCTGAACGTGTAACAATATATTATGTTTGTTTTCTTCTGGTGATAATAATATGATAACAGTGTATCTTAATTTTCCCGGCCGCCTTCAACTGTATTATGAAATAAACAATATATTTCATACGATCAACGCCTCGTTGAAATATTAATAAGCGTTTATAATTATTTGTTTTTAAATAATTTAAATTGAAGCTTTGCGTTCCGTCCCTCAACAAGCGTTGACTTCAGAATTTACTGGACACAGCGTTTAGGTTTGAATATAAGAATATTGTGGTAACGGCTTGTTCACTTGTAATCTTTCTATATTAGAAACTGTAAAGGGACTCACATACCTAGAAGACAACGCATAGTCCAAATGTCTGAGCCGAGAACGTTTTAATTAAACCTTATTGCTTATATGCTCTATAAGCACTCGTATAAAAGAAATTTTGAAATATTTACCACGTCTAAAGGAGTAAAAAAGGGATTGAGATTTGTTATAAAATGTAGTTCGTTTTCAAAGACCTTTTATAAGCTATAAATAACATAAAATTTATTAAGGAATGGAATAAGAAATATGCCCAGAAAATGAGTAAAAATGGTGAAGAAAAAAGTTAAATCTATACATTTCTATTAACTGTAGACAAAATACTGAAGTCACTTATCTTCAGCGAACAAACTTTTTGCAGTTGTCGATTAAATGAAAGCCATCTCAAATTTATAATGGAACTGAAAAGAGAATAAGGCAATCGGAATAAAAGTTGAGCCTTCAGGGTACCGTTGGATAGGGAAATGAAATGAGGGAAGTCAAGAAATTTTGAAGACGCCAAATATATAAATGATGCTGCAACGATTACAGGACTCGCAGACAGGAAAAAATAACATTCAAATAAAATAAAGTTTCTACGAGCTCTTTTGCTCAAACGTTCTGCGGATATTTGTTTTGAAAATTGCAGGTGAAACTCAGTTACGATTTTTATGCACAAAGTTTGGTGTTGCAACTTTATGCATTTCACAAGGAGCGCATACAAAGAACTGTGGACTTCGCTCGAATCGAGTTTCTCGTATAAAATTGCCACAGAATGGAGTGTAAAGGCGTCTTACAAATTCAAGTATCATTTCTTATTTGTTCAGTTAACATTAAGGGAACACGATGAAAATTATTTTATATGCCGGTGCGATGCGGTTCTTATTTTAAATAGATAGATAAATACAAAACTTGTGAGTTCGAATTCAATTTAGGGAGAAATGTATTAATTTATACTACGATCGTGTCGTACGACACTCGAGGAAGTGATATATTTATTTACATTTATATTTTCACTTCTTCGCTCTGGTTTCGAGGCAAAGGGCGGTGTTGAGTTCTGACACTCAACACGCAGTGCCTTCAGAATTCGGCAGAAAGTGGGGAATGGAGTTTCTTAACACTAAGTTCCCTCTGCCTACCCTGATGTGTGCGGGATACAGCGTGAAGCTGATTGTGTATTACTTAAGCGTTTATTTTTTGTCTGCGCATATCATTCGTAGGTATACCCGTGACCACGGACTGCTGCTAAGTGTTCGAAACGACGAATTTCTAAAAATATGTAATACTAAATATACTATGTACCGTACGCGATTAATCCGGGTAATCTTTTAAATGAAACTATTGTTATAGTTTAATTTTAAAAAATAATAAGTTAAAGTTAATAATATATATATATAGAATTTGAAATCGTTTGTTACACAGAACAGAAATAAATTTTATCTGTCCCACAAAAGAATTTCTCTATTTCAGATTCAACGATCGAGATTTTTAATTTAACACCAGTATTTAAGTGGGTGTGGTGGAGGAAAATAAAAAAGTGCAGCATTACCGATTGTATCTGAGAGTGATTTAGAAACATTCTGGTCGCGAACAAAAGCGTTTATTTCAGCGGCCGCAGAGCCTCGCCGGCTCATAAATTACACTACTCCCTTACACAAGTGTAGGTATAGATATGTTGGTGTCGGTACATTTGATGTCAAAAGTGTTACAAGTAAACAATTAATTAGTCGAAAGACACTAAAATTGAAGTCTCTTCTTATTGAATATTACGCGAAATGGTTAAGTCATCTAAATAATATTATGAAGATAATATTGTCTAGATGTATTTCGAAAACAAAAGGGCGTGTAGAGGTGATAGATATGGATTCGATTCCACTTAGGGGGATGAAATATTTACTATATTTAATTTCCACGACATGACAGTTGTGAATACAATTTCTATTCAGGTGGAATTAATTATACTCATATGCCACTCATCACCCACCTGCTGGAATCACTACTACTTCCAATAACCATCATTTGATTTCAGAATTTTCCCATATACACCACCACTGTGCTGGAATTTGAGTCGTACTAATTTACTTGCAAAACTAATAAATGGCGTAAATGATAATAGTATGGAATCGAAATTCCAATAATTTTTAACAGAATATATTTTTAAACTATTTATTTTTATTTGACATAAAAATTTTTTTTTTTATTTGATATCCGTACACACTCCGACAATGACACTCCGCTCTCCATTTTCCGCCGCATTCTAGAGGGAATGCGTGTTGAGTGGCGGAATTCACCTTTATTCTCCTCACTTAGAAAAATCTAAATATTCAATATTTCATTTCCTCGAATGGGAATCAAACCGACAACCTCTCGAATTTACAGACATACTCTTGTGTCCCTACGCCACGGCTGGCCTCAATCATTATAATGATTCATGTATAATGATAATTAAAGTGAAGGTGGGATGGGGGTAATCCACTTTTGGCGTTGACGTTATCTAGTTCATAAATGCCCTCCTGAGTGTGTTCGTTTTCATTTGTGTTTGCAACTTGTGTGGCGATCCTAAAACTCTCTATATACAGAGAGTTTACACAATTTTGCCTCGTTATACTTATTTTTAATTTATTTTATTATATATTTATTATATATTTCTGAAATAAAGCCGGGATCATACCGCTGCTTGCCGCGGCCAGTATTTTTTTTTTGTCTAACTATTGTGTAATGGATTCGAATAGTAGCGTTCTATGGTCAACATTGTGATGTTTTTTCAAAATTTTATTATATTTTAAAAATTTTAAATTCTAAAGTTTTTTTTATATTAATTTGACAAATAATTCATTAAGTAAATAATATAAGAATTGTTTACATATTTGTTAACAGACTGTCAATTACTAAATTAATAATAAAGACTAATTTAGTTTCTGTAACATATAATATGTTAGATAACGTCAATACAAATTCTTGCTAGAATTGATTAAAGCCTATTCAGCTTAGATACTCCAAAGGTTAACAGGGCTGGCCTCTGCCCGCAAACGTCGCCAAAGCTAAGGAATTCCTAGATGAATTAATTAATAATCTTGATTCTCGATTAATTAAAGAGGTTTTAGACTGTCTGTGTCACCAGATAGGCCGTCGTCGAACGTAGCGGGCTTATATTCTAAGAGTTTGTGTTATAATTGCCAATTATATTGGTTCCCGCTCCATTGATTGGTGATGAGCGGCTTATGTTTCTTAAATAGTATTGATAAAGTTAAAATATTGATACAAGTTGTGGTGCAGGGGCATAAGCGTGTGTGTAAACGCGACAGGACGCGAGTTCGATTCCCAATCGAGGAAACATGGAAATTGAAATATTGAATATTTCCATTTGTTCGCTCTGGTGTTGAGGCAAACGTGGCGTCACAGCGTGAAGCTTGTTTAGTCAAAGTAATATTTTTTGAAAGTGGAGAATTTTTTAAACGTTTATTATAATTGGTTTTTTTAGGTCTACAATTACAACACCGACATAAAACTATAACGTTTTTTAGATATTTCATATCTAGTGAAATACCAAATATTGAAATGATAAATAAATAAATAAAAAAATAACGATAATAAACTATAAATAATGAATATTTAATTAAATTTAAACTTTTTTAATAAAACTCATACTTTCACCACTTTGAAAATATAGAAAAACCAACGAAGCATTTATGTCAGCCAACATAGAAAAAAATAAAATCTATATTCCAGCGTCCAAACTTTAGTCTAAAATATATAAATTGAAAATAACTGAAAATGTTAAAAGTCGGGTGGCGTACGAGCTGGTGACAACACGCATGACATGTGCTTTATTGTATTTCCAGAAAGTCAATTCTAGGATATGAAGATTATACAGCTTAGTTAGTTTTGATGGTTTATTTTGTAGAACTTTCCACTTCTAATGAAATGTTATGAAGCAGCGTCACGATTTTTCCCGCATGGCAGAATAGAAAGAGGGAACATAGCGTTATAACACTCCGTTTCCCAATTTTTCTCTGAACCTTCGAAACATCGCGTTTTGAGCAAACCCAGTGACGCGTTTCGTTTCGTCCATGGCGAGCAATTAAAAATAAATTAAATATAATTGTTCCCACGAATGGGAATCGAATTCACAATCATCGCATTTCCATTCAAACGCTTTGTTGTTTCATTTAAACATATATAAAAAGTCATACATAAAACACTTTATTTAATTCCCAGTTAGTTCCGGTCTAGATAGAATTTAATAGCAAACAAATAAAATTGTAGCCCACTAAGTAAATTTATTTTAGCTTTAGCAGTCGCAGAAAATAGTAATAAGTAGGTAGTGGTTTAAATTCAGGCGGCGTGAGAGCGGGTGACAACGGCCCTGACACGTGCTTTATTGTATCCTCACTGCTGGATCCAACGGCCACGATTTATAGGTATACAGATGACTACACGACGAGATTATAGTCCGCGTATGTGTCAATGTACGTACTGATATACTTTATGTGTATAGATATTAGTTATACGTATGTATATTAGTTATTTTAAGGGTTCTGTCCTTCAAAAAGTAAAAACGGTAAAAACCCTTATAGGATCACTTTGTTGTCTGTCCGTCCGTCTGTCAAGACCATTTATTTCGAGATCGTGTAGAGTAGAGTAGAGGTATCAAGGTAAAATTAATATCAAATATTTAGGTCGTCGTGCCGCCGTCGCAGTGGCACAAGGGTGTGACTGTAACGCGACGGTTGTGGGTTCGATTCCCACTCGAGGAAGTGAAATATTTATTTACGTTTATATTTCCATTTTCTTCGCTCTGGTGACGAGGCAAAACGCGGCGTTGAGTTCTGCCATTCAACAACGCAATCCTGCAGAATTCGGCAGAAAGTGGGGAATGGAGGGTCTTAACACTGAGGTTCCCTCTGCCCACCCTGCTGTGTGTGAGATACAGCGTGAAGCTGAAAAAAAAAAAGAAAAAAATATATTTAGGTCTAAAGTCCCTTAAAGCACATGTGTTCTTTTTAAATAGTGAATGGACAATCAAAGAGGACTACTCTCTGTGATATCGACTAATATTTATATATATATGAATTATTATATATTATTAAAAAATGAATTGATTAGGACATTCAGGGAGGACGGAGCGCTAAACGCTACGGTCTCTGCATACCTCTTTCGCCTCGTCCACTGTCATCAACCTCTTCATACATGCCCTCCGGGGGGTCTTCATGTTATTTACATGAAAACAATATTTATGAGATCCATAATACTTACTTCAATTTTGTTTTATATATTTTTGTTTTTGGGACACGAGTATTTTAAGATTATCGTTTTATTATCCAAAATCTAAATCGTAGTGCTTTAGTATCTGCATCATATTTTATAATCAAACATATATTTTATACAAAAATATAATTTTAATTTTATCTCCTATCAAAATAAATTATTTGATTGATTGGAGAAATGAGAGAATTCTATCAGACTGACCTTAAAAAACAAAATTTCACGTGAAAACCAATTCTTCGAAATTTTACGATCTAAAATATAACAATAGTCGAAGGCTGTACGTTCTGCATACGAAGAGTTTTATTAAATTTTCCACATACGAAGTATCTACGTCCGGGAATCGGGATTTGAATTTAAAGGTATACGGGCTCGTCCTAAAACTAATATTTCAATATTATCTTTCTAATGTATGACGTCGTGTAAGGTTATCGGTTGTCCGTTCTTTTTTTATAAGTCGGATGTGTTGGTATGATGTGAATGAGTAAATCACATATTTATAGTTCTTTATTCATTTTTAATACAGTTAACTAATTGATAAAAAAAGATTAAACAGAAGAAGGGCAGAGGAAACCTAATGTTAAGACCCTGTTCTCCACTTTCCGTTGAATTTATCGAAGCATTATATGTTGAGTGGCGGCACTCAACACACACAACAGTCATACCCTCGTGTGACAACGGCCTCGGCGATATTAAAATGTTCATAAGTAAAATAGAATTAAATTATTGGAATATAACTCTACAACCACAGATTAGAGAGTTAGTGAATTTCATAATTGATTGGCTAATTAAACACTCTAGGCTCAAGAAGTTACATAACTTCGCAGATGACGAGGGTGAAGACCGACACCGCTAACTTGGCAAGTGGAATCTGTCATTATCTCATGGCTGGGTCACACCTGCGCCAAGCAAGCACCACATAAGGCTGACAAATTGTATGACATTCACATTGGCCAAATTGTGGCGTGTTCCGCGTAAATTTAGCTCAGATTTTTATATATTTTGTTTGTATAAAAAACCGCAGTTTTTGTGGAGTGTAGGTGATTTTTTTATGGTAATATTAGTTTTTTGACTTTTTAGCTTTTTGATAAGTAATTCGATTTTTTGTATAACATGTTTTTGTTCAATTACATTTCATACTTATTTTTACATATCTATAAACCAAACCAAAGCACTACTATTCAGCTGCGCAGTATTAATAAAATAGAAAATATTAGCAATGCAGATCCCTCGCAGATCTGCAGAATACTTTAGCGACAGTACAAACTTATCTCTTTTGACTTTTCAAGTATTAAATTCGAAAGTAAAGATCATTGTTTTGTATTACTTTCGGTTTTATGGGTACTTATTGTTGAAGTGGGTATCTCTCTTGAAATTTGTAACTATGTGAAATTTGCATTTTGCTATCAGTTTCATTTGAATATTTAATATCATTTTTATTAATAAAAATAGTTTAACGATATCTTTATATGGAATAAAGTTGGGTTCATACACCTAATACTAATACTAAATGTATTTTATATGTGCAGGATGTCTATGTCTATACTACGATTCTCAAGGCACGATACGGTATTTAGTGTCGATATTTTTTTTGCTTCTCTACATCTTATTTAAATAAGTATGTACGATTGAACAGTAATTAAATGAATAATTCAATTTTTTTTGAGATTGTGCTTTGAAAGCTTGTTCTTTTTAAATTATGCAGATGCAAATTGAACTGTACTGTACTCTAAATTTTTTGGCGGAACTGGAAACCGCGCTTTGTTTTTCCAGAACTGAGAATCAAAAAAGAGACATTTCCCCAAGTGGGATCGAATCCACAACCAATGTCATCTTCAACCCGCATTGCGCCACGATGACTTTAAATAAAATTGTATATTTAATATATTTTCTGAATTTTGTGTAGAATCATTTTGGTTGAACGTTACCTAATTCGTTTGTTTAGAATTCCATTTGTTCCACAAAGCGTTTCGTCAAAGCTCTTTCGGGTGGATAAGTGCTTAAATATGCTTTCAATATGTACGAGATAGAAGTAATTTTACGATATAATTCTTCATAATAGCACACATAGGTATTATACATTGTATAATAATATAGAAAATAAATAAAATATTTAAAATATTTATTTTAAAAAATATTATATTTATTTTAATAGGTAATATATAAATAATAAATCCCCCTCATTTGGTGCGACAATGACTAATATGCAATTTTTCAACAATAGGACATGTAAGACATTTTTATTTATTGGCATAAGTATTTAATTTTTTTAATGTGATTTCAATCAAGAATCATCATTGCACTAAAGGAGAGACACTTGGAAAACTACAGCTAACTCTTCGTTTTTACTACCATTGTAGTAATTATCTCGTTTTAATACACACCGTTAATATAAAATATATGGCAATATAAGAGACTCCTATCAAAGGTCAGTATAGATCGATACAACATTAGCAGCGCGCGCGGAGAGTCGTATGTCTCAGCGACTACGTGTTGCTGAGTTTCTACAACTTGCCACAGATTTGTTAGAAAATGTAAAAAGTTAATATATTATCTTAACTTTTAAAATAAACTTCGTAAGAACTATCGATTTTAACTTGTAAAGTTAGGTATTATAAATTATAAATTTACACGTACAACACATTTACAAGTATTATAAATTTACACATATCGTTGCTAGGCTAGGGTCGTATATGTGTATAGTACATATATTACTTATATAAAAAAAATCACCTTTACGCTGAATCCCGCATTTAAGCGTAAGAAATAACTTTTTCTTCGAGTCTTACCTTTTTAATTGTCACTTTATAATTTATGAACAAATAATGAAAGCTCATGAAAAATGAATAGAATTTTGTGAAAATGTAAACAACTGCGATTAAAATTAATTCAACCGCAGCCTTGAAAATAGTCGTCTATCTCGCAGACGAATATTTAAAGTCAAGAAAGATGAAAATAAAATTAATTAAAATATGAGGACGCAATTACATATGTAGATTTTTTATTTGATTTGTTAAGAATTAGAAGTCCACGTTGTTTGATGTCATCGATTTATATCGAAATTAATTAAACCGAACATAGATATTATCTATAAATTCGTATTTAGTGTTTTATATTTGAAAGAGAAAAAAACTTTTGGCGATCCATCAAGTCCATCTCTAAATTCAGAATTGGGTTATGCCATTATTAATGGCCTAATGTAACTGTTAACAACACGCAGTTTTTGTTGCCACCAGACGAGAGGTTACCTTTTTTGATATACTACAGCTATACAGCAATTTTTAAAAAAAAGTATTGAAATTTTAACTTTATATGCATATTCTTTTTTCTTCATATAAAATATTTATTTGGTTATAAGAAATTAAAGAAAGTATAAAATAAATATACAATTTGAAATTTGAATTGAAGCAGATAATTAGAAATATTTTTATCGTTTGACTAAATTCAATATAAAATGTAAATTTTTCATATGTTCCAAGTCAACAAACAAAGATGTCCAAACCAATTTCACTTCTTATTTTCATATTCAGCTTACTTATTATAAGGACTAATTACTTAAGGAGTCTTAATATTACTAATATGATATGGTTATCGGGACGCAGTGAGAAAGTGGTTGACTGTAAATACAACGATTGGGGGCTTGACCCCGAATCGGAAGAAATTTTTTAAATTAATTTGTTATCATCATATCATCATCCTCGCTCGTTTCTTAGTGAAAGTTAAAAACGGAGTGTTTCATCATTAGGTTCTTTCTGCTATATGGGAAAAAAACACTAAGAGAAAAAAAATTAAATTAAATCCAATTACTTTTACATTTTACAGTTATAGTTGTCCTCGAATTGAATAATATTTTATTCATAATATCACTTGTAATATTTATCTGTCCCAAGTACAACGTTACTGAGACAGCAAATGTTAAGAGTTTATCCAATAACATGTTAAGTCATATTTTACAAGTTATTGGATATAGAACTGATATGCGTCTACATTTAGAACTTTATTATAGCACTAGCGCCGCACTCGGGGCTTCACTCGCTTCAACTACACAATTATTTATTTATTCATCTGAATTACTGATCTAACAACATTATATTTTCCATTCAATTACCAATTGGTTCAGCCAATTCAATGAAACAGTTATTTGTTGTGATTTTGTTGCAATTTTGACGAAGGAAATACTTTATACTGATTTTAATAAAAACAAACTCTAAATGTTAAGAGAAGTTTGTCGAAATATAATAGTAAAGACTGGACGTAAATCATTTAAGCCGTTTTTGAGATTTTGAGATATCTCATAGACAAACCGGTAAATAAGCAAACCGGCAAACACACAAACATATAAAATTAAAAAAATCATTGTTATAGGTTTTATTACATTGATAAATGTACACAATGACAGACTTTCTCATTCATCTTTCTATGTACAGACAGGGATGAGTTACAATTCAATATACAGATCAATAATATCAAGCTTAAAAAGCTTCTTACAAGTGGCTCCGAGAGTCGTGTTATTAGTTCTATATTGTGTGTCAAGAGTAATATATTTTTTAATATATTATTTATTAATATTATACTCTAACTTTGTACAAATGAAAATATTTAATATTTTATTCGCCCGACCGGAGATCGAACCCACGACCGTGGCATTACAGTCACACCCTTGTACCTCTTCATTGCTACTATTTACTTAAATATATCCTATCTACACGTTTTCATAATCTTATTGGATTCTCATATATACTGGCACCAGGATATTGATATGTAATCTTCGAAAGAGCCTATCCACAGTGTACGGCTGGAGGCGCCGAGGCGCGCGACGCAATCATTCCGTGCGACGTCCTCCGCCGCTTGTCTCGTACGCGTCCGACCGTGTCCGTAGCGCTGTCACTTTCACCACCGAGCTGCAGGACGATACATTTGTTAGTTAATTAAATCATATTTGAATTATTTTAATATTTTTAAAGTGTTATGCAATGCTAAGTATTTAAAATTGAATTAGTTTGACACCGTATCCCGCGTTTTGCATCGACAACTGAGCGAAGAAATGAAAAAAAATTTTTCATGTATGGCTTTGAAATTAAAAAAAACCAAACCCACAATTTTATTCCAAATTCAATTTAAAGAAGTAACAATTTTAAAAAATTCGTCAACACCACACTATATAGGATTATATTATTAAATATATAGCAACTGTGTTGAAAACCAATATGCAGTATTCCAGCAAGAATATTTTTAAATAAACATGACAGCGAACAAAAACAAAACAGCTTCACGCTGTATCACGGAACCCAGTGTTAAGACACTCCATTCCGCACTTTCCGCCGAAACCTGGATCCGAAGCAAAGAAATGAAAACATAAATGTTAATAAATATTTCATTTCCTCGAGTGGGGATTGAACCCAAAGCCTCATAACCAACTTAAATTTAAATAATTTTAACATTTCTTTTCCCAACGTATTTTAAAACTGTCAAAAGTATCAAACGTAGTAAATCTGAAGGGGTTGTCATAAGCACTACATTTTATATTACCTTACTTACACAGCTACGTACCGTCTAACACTGTAAACGACGGTAAAGACTTGCTTGCATGCTGCTTCCAGTCAATTTAATATTTCAATCAGTATATGGCTGGTTAGGCATCTAGTTGATCTTGTGATCCTCGTTATTATAGAGACTAGTCGTGGCGCAGCACCTCCTTCATCCATCAGCTTTTGGCTGAAGGGACCTAAGGTATATTAAATATTAACATTTCGTATTTAAAATAATATTTTTTAAGCTATCTTGATTACAATATAACATATATGCATGAATAAACAATTAATGTTATACAAATGGTATATTTTAATTACGCCACCCCTCTGTTGACAGTAACCAGTTCACGCTCGTGTCGCGTTACAGTCGCTTGTATGTATGTAGAGTACGTCGTACGTCGCGAACTAATGTTTGCACTGAGACGATTGTTTTGAAGGCTTATTGGCTCCTCTACTTTTATAAGGCGGTTTTGGAAGCGGGGAACTGGCGGAAGTGAAGTCTTAGGGACGATATTTATCCGTTCTGTGTCGTTAAAAAGGGTACCTTTTTGTATTTTTTTCAATTGGCTGACGGTTTTGCTGGATTATATTTCTTAATTATTGTATGAAGATACTTGACTCTCAATTCACATTTATATTTTTCATATATACAGTATATAATATGCTGAGCGGCAACTATTTAGAAATTAGTATGTTTAAAAATTCTAAACTTTTTGTAAAATATTAATAAGACTTTAAAACACACAGTTGTTATTATAACGATTTTACTATATAAATAAGTTTACAAAAATAAATAATACAGAATTTACTCGATTATAGAATTATAATGGTATACAAAATTCAAAATGTTAATAGAAAAAACATTTATTTAACAATACAAAGAGACGACCTTTCGATCAACAACAATAAACACGTGTACACTTCACGCCCTTATAACAAAGCTTCCCGTATTTCGGCGGACAAAGTAAGCAAAACCGTACATACTCGCACTCGTAGGTGAGTCCGACAAACGCCTGACGGATTGCCGCCCTCGTTCATAATCTCTTGGAATAATACCTTCTACTCAACTCCGTTGTATACTCGAAGGATAATCTATTCCATTTTTCTGAGTATTATGAAAACGTGTCAAGTTCACACCTGTGCGTTTGTCCACATATCCTATTGTCGAGAGAGCTAGATTTATTTATTCTATGCGCAAACGATTTTGTTTGTAAAACAAGTCACCTGAATTGCTATTATTTTGAAGGTGAAAGTAGGCGAGTTTCTAAACGTGTGGGCGCTATACCTTCTTAATAATGGACTGGTAAACGATATTTTGTTTCTATAAAATAAAAAATATATATATGGAATAATGTGTCCAGTAATGTCCAGTATCTAATTATAAAATGAGTTCCCCCCTAAACGCTCACTTTCGTAAACCTCGATTCGTAAAATCGACACAAAAAACCGTAAATAATGATAAATATTGACAAAGCAATATTCATTACTGAAAAAATAAAGCGAATGTATGACAAAATGGAATTCTTTCTCGACAAAGTGAGGCCAATTTAAAATAAGTATTATAACGGTATCTTCAATGTTATGTTATCGTGTTATACCATACAAGGCAATGTTGGAAGACTGCATTATAAAAAATAAATAGCGTAATATAATATATAATATATGACCGAAATTTATTTACTAAATATGTTTAAAGAAATATATATTGCTGTAATAATATATGTATAAAATATGATAAAATTAGAATTAAATATTCCAATTTTTTAAGGAATATTCCATTACAATCATATATAAAATTTCGAATAAATGTTGTTACTCTATGACTGTTAATTCGATTATAAATTCGAAAATGGAAAATGCAGGTGTACTCTCATCAATTATTCACATGTAGGGTAACAATAGTCTAGTTTTAATAAGAGCCTTCATTATTGCCAAATATTACAGATAATATGTCGAGGTAAAGCGCTACGTGGCCTTGCCTCCAGTATTTAGGGGAAAGTGGCGAGCGGAGTGTTTCAACACTATGCTCCGTCAGCCTATCTTGATACACGCGGGATGCAGCGTAGAATTGAAAAAAAAACATTATTTCGATTCCTAACCATTCACATGAACGTTGCTATTTTTATTTATATATCACCTTATTTTCGTTCGTGATTTATATTTCTTTTATAAATGTGTTTGTGACGAGTACATCAATATGGACTCTCAATCAACAAAAACGCTTTTGTATATTTTTCCGTATTTGTGACGAAGGTATCGGCGCGTTGAGGAAAAGCAAATAAAAACGTTTCCCCTCGTATTGAATGCGACCAGGACTTGTCAGTTTGCTGGTGGAGGATAATCTGCCGTGATGTATTCCATCTCTAGATATAAAGGTATTAGATTCTAAGTAATGAACAATTATGTGATCTAATATAATTTAGATATGAACAAATAATTAATTAACTTAAAGTGAAACTCAGTTGAAACTTCGTGCAAATTTCTGAATAAGTTTATTTATATTTAAGGAAGTACTTTTAAAATCAAGAAGTTTTGAGACTAGACTTTCTGTGGAATTCTCGAGGCATAGCTTCTGCAGTGGAGAAACTCAACGCTGCGTTCTGCCTCTAACCTAGAGCGAGGAAGTAAAAGTATTGAATATTTCGTTTCCCGAGTGGGAATCGAACTCGCGTCAGTCGTCGTGATTACGGACTGGCCTAATTGGTCACAATTCATTTAAAAATTACTTATTAATTTTACTATTTACAAACACTTAATTAATACTTTCTGTACAGCAACAGTATAGTACAGTACAATACAGTTTGAATTACACATTTGTTTTTATAAAAAATAACCTAACAATTATGTCACATTAAGTGTAAGTTAATTACTTAATACATCAATTAAACGTCAGTGCCGGCGCAGTAAATAAATACTAACAGTTAATTGCTATGGATCAGTTGACATTGGAAAATGAAGGTTGTTTTCGGAATGCTCACATATTTATAATATTTATACCGTTAACATTTAATTAGCGTCACTTACAAGGCAAAGATCAATACGCGCTGAAGCCGATTTGTGTAAAAAGGGTCTCTGGAGTCGTTTCCAAGCCAACTTTAGGGTTTTTATGGAGATGTTACAGCACTGATGATGTAGTTAAAGTACGTCAGGAGACGTCGTTACGTGTAACGATCCTACACATAATTAAAAATAAATAAATAAAATAATTTATTTACCAAATAATAACAATAAATTAAAAAATATTGGAGCACTGTCCTCCACTTTAGTCAATATAGACTCTGGTGTGGAGGAGAGTGTCTTCCCTATTTATTATGTTTTCCATAGATATTATTCTTTATTTTTTTAATTAATTGATTGGTTGTTTCTACTTTTGGATCATTTTGGAAATATATAATTGAGTTAATTCGTTGCTTATCTGCGCAAATGTTTTTATTGTTTTTTTTTGTTAAATTTAGTTAAAATAATTAAAAAAAAAACAAATAATTTAGTACGGAATGCGATCACATGAAAGCGGCATATATTTTAAAATCAAAAAGCCAACACAAGAAATAAAGTACTCAAATTCTCATATGATCTGTTGACATAAGTCTACTTAAAATTAAACTATAACAACTTGCATTGTTACAAATTTAGCAGCAATCAGCACAGCCCGCGGCCGAGCCAGCGGCGCTCGTGAACGTGGTGGTAGCCGACACCTGCCAGGGTATATACATCGTAAACAACGGTTACACATAGATTCATCAAGATCTGTCAGATATAACTTAGGTGATGATGAAGTTTATGAATACATTAGTTGTAACGATAGTCGATCAGCTCCTAAATGCTGATTATGCTTAAAATATTATAGAAAATTTATATCAGCTTCAAGCTATATCCCGCACACAGCAGGGTAGATAGAAGGAACCTAGTGTTAAGACACTCCGTCCCCACTTTCTGCCGAATTCTGAAGGCATTGCGTGTTGAACTCCGCGCGAACTATGAATTTATATTGTATATTTTATTACTATAAGTAAGGCGTAAACAGTGAACCAAGCAATGATTATACTTAGTCTGGCCATAAAATAAACAAAATAGTACCTTGAACTTTGGAATCTGTCATTTTCAGACGATTTTTCATTGTGTTTTCGTATTTTCGTCAATATATTGTAAATATATTTTTATGTCAGTGGCGTCCACTTCACACGCTTTGTATAAGTAAAAAATTGCTTTTAAAGATTTTATCTCGAGAGATGTATATATTGTAAGCTACAAGAGATGCACTGATTGATAATTTAGAAAAGAATAGCATAAGAATAGCATAAAATTAAAAGAACTTCGAACACAAAAAAAATATTTTACAAAAAAAAAAACATTTATGCTGAAAGCTTGATGATATATTATAGTGAATAATTTTCCCATAGAAAGAGTGCGTGCGTGCCATTGATAACTGGCCTCGACGTTTAAAGAATGTATCACAGCTATTGCCGACCAATTTTAAATAACTTTTGCATATTATAATGGTTTTTTATTAATGTATTAAACTAGAAAACTGTTATATATTATATAGCAATAAATGTTACGAAGAAAAAAATATGTTATTTTTCTTCACAACAAAATTTATATCAAGTGATTACACATTTTACTTGACAATTCCAGAAACATTTAATGAGAAAGTAGCATTTTAATTACACGCCCTAGTGTTTAGACAACACAAGCAAATCCACACGAGGTCTTGTTATTACTCTGGAGGAGGCACGAGTGTGTTGTGTGGTGCTATTGTTCGAAGTCTTATTAGGTATCGGCTTTGTCGTGCCGTTGAAATGCAGGAAGTCGAATCTACATTTGGCACATGAGTACTGCTGAGCTTTATTGAAAAATGTACATACACACATATATATTGAAGTTTTTAAGTATTTTCTGGATATATTCAAGTTCATTTCGATTGAGCTTCTCTAGCGTTGTTAACAGCTTTTTTCTAGTCAAAGAATCTTAGTTTTATTTTAGTCCGATGTTTGTTCTCTTCTCATTTCGGATACCTAGCACAACGTAATTCGCAAACTTTTCTGAATAAATTTGATTCTTTGCGAGATTTTAAGATGTTTTGTTTTTTTCATGGAACAAATTTTTACTTCTAAGCTAAAGATTTATAAAATATGTATAACAGAACTTCGCTGTCACTGTAACGTTTAATCATATTTATTTGTTTTTTTAATTCTAATTTTTGAGTATTATTTATCGTTTTAATAAAATTCCATCAGGACGTATATTACTATATAATATATATTTTGCTATTTACATTTTTAATACAAAAATATAGCAAAAAAAATTTAGTATCGTAACAACTACTTTTATCTCAAATTTACCAAAATCCACTCTGAAAGGTAAAAATATGTACGTAATGCAATGTCGGCTTGTTAGGTGCTCGTAGGCCGTGTGTAAATCATCCCGAATGAGCCATTAGGTTAACTTATGTGATGGCTCTCTTGCACTAATCGCTTTACTTCGGCCCTCGCCGGGGACGCCCGGGTTATGAAAAAAGTATGAAACGATGTAGTTTGTTCTTTTTAACTTGTATTAAACCTTGACAAAATATGTGATGTAACGTTTTAATTTAACTTTTGGTATGTTACTAAGTTATTATATTGTAAAAGTTATTATACTCATAGTTATACGTACGCCGCGCCGTATGAATGTGGAATATATTTTATACTCATATGAATATAGTGTTTGAGGTGATTTCCGGCGCAGGGGCACAAGCGTGCGACAAGTTGTGGGTTCGATTTCCACTAGACGAAATGAAATATTTAATAATTTAATATTGTCACTCTGGTAACGAGGTAAATCGCGGCGTTGAGTTCGGAGATTCAACGCAATACTTCCAGAACTCAACAGAAAGTGGAGAATGGCAGTGTCTTATTGGAAATTTTTACAATCCTTCAAAATTTTAAATCTGACTATTAAGTACCTACATGCCGAAGAGAATTCAAATTCAAAATTTTATAAGCAAATTTTTGGTCGGTTGATTTTTGGCCGCTTTGGCTGGTTGTTTTGAATGAAGTACAGGTGAAACCACATGCAGAAACTAGTATTTTAGTAAGTTTGTGTTTAATTATCTTAAAAACTAAATTCAGTATTTTATAAGAAAGCCTTTCACGGAATTACAATCACCGATTTTAATATATAGTGTTGTTAAATAAATAAATGTTTCTAGATAATATTATTTTCTCAAACAAAATACTGCTTCGTAATATTAGTATAGAGATATGCAAAATAATAATTATATTAAGCAATCAACATATTAAATTCAAGTAGAATTTTCGAACAACTTGCCGAAGGGAAACTATTACGGACTCCAAAACTAATTATGATGAGAACTGACTACAATCTTCACAGTTTCAGTATCCAAGAACCTCGTTACAATGCCGTTTTTGCGAATATGAAAATCGTACTGTTATAGCATTTCAAGTTGACGACAAAGTTCAAAATGGCCCATTTGCCCCAAAAACTAAAACACAAGTATTGTGTGCATCCCACAGACGAGCCAAGTCAAAGTATTAGTGGGCAGATAAGCGAAATGAGCGAAATAATTAAGCGCTTATAGTAATCCCGCGCGGAGACGACGCGAGCACGGAACGTTATGTAAATGCTCGCGGTGTCGACTCTGGGCGTCGCTACGTTTCAACAGTTTAATGCAATTTTAATACCACCGTACTCTCGATTTATAAATCTCATACTAAGTGGACGCTATAGTGCTAACTGTTAGATTTTTTGCAAAATTTACAAATATATGCAACGCACTCGAGAAAATATTAGTTGAGAATATATTATATTATATTATATATGTTAAGAAATAGCAAACGAAATGGAGTACATATTTATTTTATATACAGTAGAATATACAAATAAAACGTTCTAGATTAAAAATTTATAGTGAATTCAGCTTCGAGTTGGTCTACAGAAGTTCGATTATATTAATAAATAAGCCAGTGGGTAAGATGTTATTTAACTTCACATTTAGTTTTATTCATAGGGGACACAACGAATAACTACAAACATATAAAGTAATATATAGATATGTTACACTACAAGACAGGATAAACCGACAATAAAACGATGCCCACAGGATTTTATGCAAATCCAGACAAACTCTACAGTGTGTGACGACTTCATCCATAGAAACAACAGTTGTACGCTCTGCATACAGAACTGACAATGTATACCGTCTTCCTGCTGTCAATGAGTCTGAAATTCTGTGATTCGGAAACGCGAATTTTATTATAGAAAGAAAATTAATTATAAATATACAGAAATTATAGCATCAATTTTCAAATTATTATATTTATATGATTATTGAGAAATGTGTGTTAATTATCGCCACCTGTGTGGCACAGGTCAATTCTCCGGTTTGTTAGGTATTTTTTCATAAGGATGCCAATTTTTACTTTTATTCAATTTCACTCTGTATCCCGCACACAGTAGGTCATATTTATATTTAGTATGTTACTAGAGCAACTTATAAAAAATTTAAGACCAAAATATTTGATTATTTAGTTACTTTATCGTATAATGAAACCGAAATAATTATTGGCTTACAATAGCTGAGTAGTTACGATTTATATCCCATGCGCTCACACCCACGCTCAAATGCACACACACTCGAACGGGGATCGAACCCACAACCATGGTATTACACCCTTGTGCCGCTGCGTTACGACTGCCTCAATTTATTTTTAAGCCTCTATTTTTATTACATATTTATTTCACAATTCCGTATAATAATAATAAAACCTCAGTGGTGTCGTTTCCGCCAGTAGTTTTTGCCTTCATTAAGCACCTGGTGAATGACTAATGTTCGTAGCTGTGATCGTTAGGGACGGTCAACGAAGAAATTTCCGTACTCCTCGCTGAACAGTAGGTCTTAAGCTTAAAGCTACAAGAATAAAAAATCGTATTTTAATGGACGTTACCATAGTATTGACATGTTTATTGAACAATGGATGTTGTGACCATGTTTTTATTTAAAACGGTTTTTGATTTTAACAGTTCAATATTATATGTTTTGTAAAATAAAGTTTTACTGTAAATAGATGATTTTTTTTTTAATTTATTGCAAATTTTTTTAAAAATTATTTTTGCTAGATAATATATTCATCTTGCAATTCGATTCATCAAAATAAATAAAATATTTAGTAATATATGTCGGAGTGGATATACGTATAGGCGAGCCAAGTGGTTTAGACGTCTCGTAGTTTTGTTCCTCCATTGCCGAGATAACACAATTTCACACTAACGGTATGATTCAGGCGTGATCAGTCATAGCCGACGGCCGACCAAGCCAAAAAGTGCCCTCTACTGGCGACGCACCTCGCTTATAAAGCGTGTCGCCCCGCCTTCATATCTCGCCTGATTCTCTGAGTGGCGCGATTAAGTTACATCCGGTAGAACAACTCAAATAAAATTATTATTTTTAATTAAATTCACTTTTAATGCTATTTTTAATTTTATTCGTTAAAAGATCTAAATTAATTAATTTTGAACTTATTCTCAGTATTTCTAAATTAATTATTATCAACGCCGATAGGCACGATGACGTCACATCCGATATAAAAACCATACTCAAATATGGAACTTCTATTTCAAATTTAATTTACATTAAAAGTTACCTCCAATTCCATTCGTTAAAAAATCGGAATTAATTAATCAAGAATTTATCCTCAATATTTCTTAACCAATTATCATCGACGCCGACATATACATATCTATAAAATATTTCTACAAAATATTTAAAAATATATCTTTGATTTTCAATGAAGCAACAATTTTATTGGTTAACTAGCTAATTGGTCTATAGTTAATTGATAAATCAATTTTTAAAGTGAAAATTGGGAAGGAAACTTGAGTCCAAAACAAAATTGCCAAATTAAAGGAATGCATTGATTTTAACGAGTTTGTAAAACGGGAAGTCTCTCTCAGGATTATTTCGTTGAAAAATTGATGAAATGGCTTTTACTTATTTGAGCTTTTTTGATTCAATACTAAAAGCTTACTACGGTCATTTAAAAATTAATGTTACCCCTAATTAATGTTACATAAAACCCCTTTACAAAGGGGTTTTATGTATTTTTCAGTACTTCCAATAGATATCAGTAGACGTCATCTCGGTAAGAAGGAAATAAATACTTGAATAGTATGAAGTAAGAATTAGCTAAGTTTTTTTTTTTATTTTTCAAAGATTTCAGCATTATGCGAATGTAGTTTAAATATTTTTTATACTATAAATGTTCTTTCACCATTCTTGATTTGATTTTTTATTGATTATTTATTTTATTTTTTTCACGCTGTATCCCGCACACAGCAGAGTAGGCAGAGGAAACCTCGGTGTTAAGATACTCCGTTCCCCACTTTCTGCCGAATTCTGGAGGCATTGCGTATTGAGTGTCAAAACTCAACGCCGCATTTTGCCTTGACACCAGAGCGAAGAAAAATATAAATATAAAAATAAAGAAATATTTCACTTCCTCGAGTGGGAATCATACCCACAACCGTCGCGTTTATGGGCGGCACCCTTGTGCTACTGCGCCACGCCGGCCTCTTGAGATTTGCTTATGCATATATTATTATGAGCAGTTTTACATTATATACATAACTATTCAAACTCTTTAACGTTAAGTTATAAGCTGGAAAAAAATATATAAAATATTCCATCACAACTTTACATTCACATTAAATTTGGAGTTAACAGGAAGGTTTCATGATATTTTACTACGTAAGACTTTTGAATAAGTTTTAATGATTTACTTTGTATTCTGTATGTAGATCTGTATGGTAATTGGGAACTTAGCTTTAAGAGACTCCATTCCCGAAGCTAAGACATTTCCTTTTCTCCGAACTCTGTACTCCTCTGGAGGATTGTTGATTGGCGGAACTTAACGCCACTTGAATAGAAATCGAACTCGTTGTGCTTAGAGTTGCACGTTTGTGCTCCTGCGCTTGACTGAAACTGACCTAAAAATTTGGATTGGACTATTTAGAGATTTTTTTCTAATATAAACTTAATCTTATTTATTAAAAATGATGACCGAAATAATATTATAAATACTCCATAATGTGAGACCGAAATGAAATTTTCGCCGAAATTTACAAACTAATACCGTACTTTATAATAATACTGTTATAGTTTAATACTCACTGTATTATTGATTACTCTCCTGTCATATATATTATAAAAGCAAACTGCGACTACAAAATTAGAAATTTTAACGTCCCTACATTATATTTTGTCGATTACAACTTTTCAATAACACATTTTGTTTAGAAATTTTATATTTACATTAAAGACGTTTCACTTTCACACATAGCGGGGTAGTCAGAGAGAATGGAGCGCCAAACGCTACGGTCTCTATATACCTCTTTCGTCGCGTCCAATATCATCAACCTCATATATCATATACATGCATTCCGGGGGGTCCTCATGCTTTTTACTTCCTTCCTCCATTATCCATGATACTGTGTTTTTGAAGGTCGACTGCGGACTCCTCCTGCCTCCACTCACTTTTTCGTCATAAATCTTTTTTACCATTCTTTTATCACTCATTCGTTTTTTGGGCATCTAAGCTTTTATTTTTATTAATTCGATTAAACGTCAACTTAATTTAGCGCTTTTTAAACTAGCGACTTGACTTCATACAAGCCCTCTAATCGAATAAACGTCAGATGCGGTGGACGCGGTGTGACGCGACGCGGCTGCGGGGACACTTGGAAAACAAAATTTCCAACGTTATTTGTTCTTCGGCCAGCGACAAGTGAGTTATGAACGACGGTCGTAGAAATTATTATTATGTGGAAATTTTAAGTAAGTATAATAATGTCCAAAATATTTAAGATATATAATTAAACTGTAAATCACCGCGTATCTATATATCATCATATATATAGGGGCCTATATAGGGGCCAGTCGAAATTCGATTCCTAATGGAGAAAATCAGATATTTAGCATTTTCATCTTCTTCGCTCTGGTGTCAAGGTAAAGTGAGGTGTTAAATTCAGTCATTCAACACGCAAAGCCTCCAGTGTCTTAATACTGGGATCCCTCCCTCTGTCTACCCTGCTACAAGTGGTAAAATGGTGATTAAAATAAAATAAGTGCCATAATATTATGGATAAAGTGAACAATGAGTGAGTATAAAACAATCAACTACACGCCAGTACTATATAATATATTATTTAGTTAGGGTTGAACAAAACTTGTCTGACCTCAATATTCACATACATACATAGTTTTAGTTACTTTCGTGACAGAAGTAAAATAGTCATATAAATTGTATATAATTTATTTTCAATCAATGAAATACAATTGAAAAAAAATAATTATGCCATTGCGTTACGACGGCGTCAAGTTATCTTTTACTTCTGCCTTTTACAAGTTATCCAACATATTGATAAGTAAGTTCATGCTGTGTACCGCGGTCTTAAATATAAAGAACCGGAGAGTTAAGACACTTCCGTTTCTCACTTTCTTTTTTCTTTTTTCTCTACTTTCCGTTCAGTGGTAACGTTTATTCAATTTAAGTCCAACCCAGTTTGTATAGCGCTAAATAGATTTCGTGGTAAATTCTCTTTGGAGTCAGTTTTTGTTCACTGTTCAATCAGTTAGCTGTTATAAAAACTGTTAGTTTACAGATCCATTAGTTACAGCTTTCGCTTTGGCTATCGCGATACAATTCTATCAAAATAAAAGTCAATAAAGAGAAATCACTTCAATGAAAATATTTACAAAATAAATTTTGGATACTTCATCATATTATATTACTAATAGTATTAAATATTCTTATTACTTCAAATGTTGTATAGTAAAATAAAATAATTATA
Organism: Heliconius aoede; assembly: GCA_037355905.1. Taxonomy (NCBI): domain Eukaryota; kingdom Metazoa; phylum Arthropoda; class Insecta; order Lepidoptera; family Nymphalidae; genus Heliconius; species Heliconius aoede. The sequence goes on from JBAIZZ010000050.1 coordinate 46,913, forward strand.
ATCATTCTGAACCCTTGCTTGCTTGCTTTTGAAAAGCAAACTTGTGAGCTTTACTGAGAACAAAGTTAAATCTTTTTGTAACCAATAATAAGAAAGAATTTGGCAAATAGTCAATATATTTCATACTTACTAAGACTTATTTTAAATTAATAAAGTAAAAAAAAAATGTAAATTCATATATAAAATTAGCATAAATATAAAAACTTCGTCCAACGAAATATTTAGATTTAATATTATGATAAATTAAAAGACCTGAGGATGTCGGTCACAAGCGAAAACACACAAACAAGATTGTTTACTTTTTAAATTTATCGTTTACTAACTATTTCGCTCTGGTAACAAGATAATAGCACGGCATTGAGTTCCGCTACAGAACTCACAATGCCTCAAAAACTCTATCCTAGTGTCTTAACACTGTGCTCCCTCAGGCTACCCTGCTATATGAGGGATACAGAGTGAAACTTAGAAATAAATAAAACGCTTTAAAGCTTACATTAACGACTTTATAAGAAGTCACAACACAGACAATTACACAGAAATGTACTCCCAAACGTGTTTGCTGAGAAAACACCTACTTGGCACACAATAACAGTTTACGTCGAAAAGGCAATTTTCATAATGTAGCCTTTGTAGCCCAACCGTAGTCTCATATGTGAAGCTTTTTCGGGGAACCGTTTCGCAGAAATCAGATTCGTAATTTTGATTGCTGCGCTTGATTCTGGCGCGAGCGTTGCTTTTATTGTGAAAGCATTGTTATTATTATTTATGTAAATAAGGTTTCTGAACCATTCATTTGTTAGAAGCTATCGTAGCGTTGAGAGACGGACGAGTATCTTAATGGTTGTGGATTCGATATCTACTCGAAGGTTAAATAATTTTCCGCCACTGTAATTTAGATTAGGAACTATGCCCCCCCCTCCCCCTGGGGCTAGGGCCTTGGTCCCTATACTCGAATTCATATGTATAGTTTTAAACATATTTATGTAAAGTGTAATAAATTAAATTATGTAAAGTGTAATAAATTAAAAGTTTTAAATTTTTTTAATCTATCTTTCAATAAAAAAAATAGAAAAATTAATATTACTTGTAAGTAAACTGTAAATTTTAAGCATTTTTCATTTTATATTTTGTAAACAACCCACATAAGAGTGGATCCTTAAGTGATTAATTACGCCAAGCCAAGAAAAACAAAGAATTTAATTTAAAAAAATGAAAGTCATATTCGTGGTGTCAGTATTCCCTTTGTTGGTGTAATTTGACACTCTTACCAACGTTTCTTGCAAAGTAAATATCTTTTCAAAAAATATTAATTCTCCTTTCATAAAGTCTTGAGCAATACTAGTTATTGCTTTCACTTTGACTGTCTGATATTATTACAATTATATTATATATATTTTTAATCAATCAGTTTCTGGTAAGGTGTACGGTTCGATTAGCCTGTTGTTAACTTTGCTTAGAAAAGCTGAAAAATTAAGCTAAATAAAATTAAGCTAGTACATTTGTGAAAATGAGACGATGAGTTCCACCACTCGACATACAGTATCTCAAAATATAAGAAACGGAATGTCTTAACACTAAACTAAAGGTAACCTACCTTTGGCTATCCTATTTTCATGCTTCTTTCCCGCAAACCATGCCACAGCATGTAAAAACAGTAGTGTTTCCACATAGGATACCTCCGAGTAAAATTTGAACCTAAAATCATCACTATTCTCGTAGTCAGATAGTAATCCACTGTGCAATAATTAATCTTGTATCAAGCTCTATATAAATTATATGTCACGATATAACAATTACAGTAATATATTTTTGCTCCGTCACTCTCTATGATAAATTGTAATAATTCGCGGCTCGTTTTCGTAAGACAAGTGACCTGCGAAACTTGCCACATTAGTGTTTGCCGCATTAATCTTTTTTGCCTTAAATTACAGCTGAGGCACAATTTATTATAAGACTATGAAAATATATTAATTTATGAAACCAGAGAGTCTCTCATACGTTATAATATGATATTATTAAAATAGCACGGCGCTTGACACTAAATTTGATAGTTTTGAGTTCAATTTCTACTAAATAAGTTTTCGTTCCCCACTCTCATAGACTTTTTGAAGGTGATTACGTCGTATTATCCCACAAATACTGGTGCAGATAATCCTAGCAGATATTTATTCTATATATATATATATATATATAAAGCTAGTAGATATTTATTCATAGGAAGTGATCCACGAGCTTGGAATTACGTTGACAGAAGAAACGCGTTAGTTACGGTGATAGCTGAGGAGCACATGCGCAGAGCGGTAAAAAAAGGATGCTACACCGTACAGCTTTTAAGCTGAACTTAATTGTCAGATATCTATAGATCTCGCACTGGCCGGATAGTTGATAGTATATTTCTACGGTAATTATATAATCAACAATTATATAACGCTGGTTTTCAATACCGGGGGTAATAATCATCCACTTGAGTTTGCTCATACGTGTCATAGGTTTAATAGCTTTACGCTGTATCTCACTCGTAGCGTGGTAAGTAGGGAGAACCTAGTGTAATGATACTCCAGGCCCTGTTTTCAGTCAAATTGTAGACGCATTGCTTGTTAAGTAGCGGAACTCAACACTGCGCTTCCTCTCGACACCAGCGCCAAGAAATGAACACTTGTGATGCTGCACGACTGGCCTCAACTGGCTTCAATTCAATCAGGTATATTTTTTATATAATATACATATTTAGTCCTCTCAATCAAAGGTATTATGAAGGCTTCAAAGAAATCAAAGGTCTTATTTATTGGCGTATTTCATCTTACTTTCAAGAGAATTATTATTTTGTGAAATTAATCAAATGTCTCATTTACATACTCTTTTGTCTCTTAGATCTTCATGTTATTGTTATGAGTTAACTGAAGTATCAACGAATGTAACAACAGTGAATTGATTTTTTAAATGTTTTTATGTCAATAATTAAAACATGAATATTTGAACTAATCTACGTAGTTCATCTCGATTTTATTAAAACAAAAAGATTGCTAGGTCCTCTATATTCTCTTACGATAAATATCGATATTGTTAAAAATGCTAATAAAGGAACTGTAAAAGATTTATAGGAAACTTTTTGACACAATACCCACAACTTGCAAGCTCAGTGTCACGACACTCCTTTCTACTTCCGTTCAATTTCCTCAAATGGGAATCGAACCCACAACGTGTTACGGGTAAAATCGCACGCTTCTGCCCTTGAGCAATGGCAGGCCTCTTTATTAGTTCAGGACTTTAAAATATATAATACAAAAGTTATTACTCATTACATAATGTAATTTTATTTATATTGAACCTAAATATAAAATATAAGCATGGAAAACAAAGCGTCAACCGAAAATCATAACATAACATTGAATTTCTTATTGATCAATGGGCGTTATACTAAGCCGTCTATTATACTAATTTTCTTTGTAACGTAAGCATCAGAAATTTAATTAACTCGTACTTCAAAGCCTAGCTGAGGGTCAATAGGCACTCTGAAGGATTCGCTTTGTATAAAAAGGGATAACTTGAAGTTGTTTGTGAGGCAACTTCAGGCTTTTATAGGACATTTCAGCACAGATTATGACGTTGAAATTCTACAGCCTCCTGCCTCCACTCTGCAGTCTACAGGCACGATATTGAATTGGTAGGTCTTTGTTACGTTAGGCTGCTGTATTTTACTATTTTACTATTGTAAGTTATCTTTTATCGAGGATTGTTGATTGATTTAGAATTATTTATTTTTTTAAATAGTTATTTTAGTTGTTTTTGCATTTTGGTTGTCAAAGACAAGATTATCTTTAACAACAAGATTATTTATAAAACAACATCAAGTGTGGCCTCTTTCCATCATGCCATTCAGAGAAAATCGGAAAGTAAAAAGGTATATTTAAAGAAACTAATAAAATTTTAAAATATAAAAACACTTATAAAATATATAAAAGTAATAAAAGTTAACTATACGATTTTTTATAAAAAAATTTCATAACAGCACAAACTATTCGGTCAAAATCCCTATTTATGCGATGTCCCAAATTAAAAGCGCGCGTAGACTTTTACGATGCCGTAGCGCCCGGAAAGTCATTTCCCTTATCCGGTACCGCGTGCCACTTAATTCAGCCTCTTTACCCATAAATGGCTGCTAGAGAGATATGACTACTTGTGATAGAAGTAAAGATACACTATAATGTACTATAAGATTAGTTTGTGGTTCTCAATCTAATATTGATTTGAGGTTAAGTTAGAGAGAGATAACTAGATTTTTGTATGTATGCCTTTAAATTATGAATAAATGCGTTTTATTTTGGAACATTATCAAAGGAAAAGTCAAGTTGGTCTCTGTACGTTGTCAGAACACTGCAGTGCGTTTTATTTAGCTTTAAGTAGTACCATAAGCAGGATTTGAATACATACTTATCATGAAAATATAAAAGCAATATCTAACCTACTACTATATATCTGTAAATATACGCCACTTGATATATTCAAAACGTAATATATTATACAAAAAAGATCAAAATTCAAAATTTCGTCCAACAAAGTATATTTTTTATTTACTGCCCTCGTAGTTACAAAGCAAAATTGTCTATTAAAATTCCTTTATGGCTGGATTTTTCGTACTTGGCATGGTTTACATGCAAAATGAACATAAGCACTGGACTATATCGTTTATCTGACCACGAAACGGCTTACTTGTGAAGTCCCTGAAGCTTAGCAGGCATGTAGTAACGAGATGGAGATTTAGTTTTTTTTTTTACTTTTCATTCATATGAATAGCGAGATATGAGGCCAGTCGTGCCGCAGGGGCACAGAGTGTGCAGCAAATTCGAATGGTTGTGGGTTCGATCCCCACTCGGGCTAAGGAAGTGTTTATTTAAAATTATATTTTCTTTTCTTTGTTCTGGTGTCGAGGTGTGGCGTTAAATTCCGACAATTCGCAATGCCTCCAGAATTGGACGGAAAGTGGGGAACGGAGTGTTTTAACATTAGTTTCCCTTGCCCAGCTGTGTGAGGGATACAGCGCTAGCTTTTATGTTATTAATTAAAAGAGATAATCAGCTAAGTGCGAGTAATATAAAATATGGTTGATCTATACATATAAATAAAATATCATATAAATAAATCTGTGATTAAAAAAATTTTTTTTTTTCACTTTTTCAGCTTTTTCAGCTAGGCCAATGGTCATGGGACGACATACATTGAAAGATAGAGTGTGCGGTGCGGTGGAATAAATTATTTTCATTTTCTCTGTTAAAAAGTGTAGCATTGAGCTCCGCCACTCAAATCACAATGTATCAAACTCAAGCAGAAATTTGTTCTCTCTTTCTCTTTGCTTACCCTGCTGTTCCGCACATGCAGAATAAAAGCTGAAACTAAAAAAAATACGTAAATCTAACGGTCTTATTAATTTTATTATTAGTATTAAATCTAACAAAATTATGTATATTGATGGATGATATATATATATATATATAATATAATATAATATAATATAATGAAAATATTGGAATAATAATTAAGCAATTTTCTATAGAACAACGTCTGAGTACGTTAAACGTGAGACGTGGAGGGTAGATCTTGTACTCGTAATGTGCGACTCAAAGGACTGCATACGCGCTCGTTAATTACTCAAAAACACTAATTAGTCGTGAAATGCTCTTCGGAATATCTAAAATATCTAAAATTGTACAATTTTAAGACAAATAGAAGCGTAATTATATGTTCATTGGAATTCTCTGGAATTTTTCATATGTAGACAAAAAAACTAGTCGAGCGAGAATCGAATCCACAAGTGCCGCCTTTACAGTAACGCGCTTGTGCCCCTGCGCCACCACTGGATATGGAAAATTACTTAATCCACCAATTATTCTTTCATCATTAAGGGTGAAGAGACGTGTTAATTTTAAAGCACAATTTTCACGACACGTAACACCCCCGCGGCTACACTTTAACGAAATGAAAACTCATTCACATGACATTAAATGATATATTCATTTCGATCTTTTCTTTGTTTAATCATTTTATCTAAGTTTGTTTCTTCATTTCTTTTATATATTTATAGTTGACATTTCACAAATTACGACACAGCTGTGTATGGAAGTGAATATAAAATTTCAAATATTCTCTCTTGATGTTGACCTGACGTAGGAAGAAACGTGGGACTGTAAGTGCGAAGGTTGTGGGTTCGATTCTAACTCGGGGAAGCTATTTATATTTCCTCGCTATGGTAACAAGACAAAGCGTAATGTTGAGTTTCATCACTCAACATGCAATTTCTCATAAAGTGGAGAAAGGACTAAGTTTCCTCTATCTACCATATTGTCTGCAAAATACTAAAAGCTTGACAGTAGAAAAAATATTGTATTCTATTCTCTATATAATTAAATGTTATAGGATGTTATATCAATTAAATTTACGTTTTCACATTTCGTTTTATAGAATCTGATACAAAAATTCAATTAACAAATATATTTTTATGTAGATACGTCCCGTATTCGTGTCAAAGATGAAAGCGGGGCGAATAAATAAAGATTTTTTTTATATTGTGTTGACCTAACGTACACAAAAAAATATTGTAACATTTTCATATAAAAAATTTAATATTATTTAAAAACTCTTTAAATTCAGGATATTTAAAAAAAATAAGCTTTTTTTAATAATTATAATTCGTAAGCTTATTTAAGAGAGATTTATTTTCTATCGAATAAAGTCAAGATGGGTGTGCAGTAAGTGGATATTAACACCTGCATGCTTTGGGGAATGTGTAATGTAGATGGGTTGCTTGGACAGGTCTAATATCTATAATAATATGCTCATAAGCTCGTATAATTCTGGCACCTGTTATCGTTAGTTCAAAGATGCTTCTACTATACTTGGTCAAATGTCGAGTTCTTAATTGTATATTAAGAAATATTAAAATCTACATAAATGTTGAATATTAAAGACTTTTTTGTAGACAAAGCGTCGTTCATATTTATAATTATTGTAAAATGGAAGAGTTTGTTTACTTAAACGCACTAATCTCGGAAACTACCAGACAAATTTAAAAAAATTCTTTGTGGATAGTCTATTTCTCGAGAAATCAATGTACCTGCGGTCACAGTTACTTTGGCTCTCAGTTTCCTCTCTTTATTCGGCAGAAAGTAGGGAGTGTTCTAACACTAGGTTCCCACTGTCCCTCCACCCTGCTGTATGCGTGAAGCTGATTTTTTTTTCAATTCTCTCTCAGTCCATTTAGACAAGCGTGCTAAGTCGCAGGTAAAACCTAGTATTTTATATATCAAGAATTTCCCATTACAGTAATATTGTCCTCTTACTATTATCTATATACTTTTATATAATTACTGTAAAAATAACAAAAGACGACCAGAGTCACCGGAAGGAATTTGTCAACTTATAAAAGAACGTTCCCTATTCAATATATACGAATATAAGAACAAAGAAATGTGACATGGGTCACCTAATGTCCGACACAGAGGCCGACATACGCACGCGAGAAGTACTGGAGACGGCTAATCAGCCCTCTAATAGCACTTCCTCATATAACACCAGTGAATGTTTCATTACACCTCCGTCCTGAAGCGCCCCTCATTATACAGGTGAAGTACTTGACTTCGCTTTGGTATATTTTATGATTTTATGGTAAATATCTTTTATCTCTACACGTTACCTGTATTTTGAGGAATAAAGAGGAAAATAAAGAACCTCATTAAGCTGTTTTTACATTCCGCATGACAGAGACAAAATATAGAGTTTGTCTCATATTAGAGGCCAGTTGTAGTGTTGGGGCACTACTGCAAAATCTACTGTGTGCAGGTTCGACTGCCACTCAACACGCAATGCCTCCAAAAATCGGCGGGAAATTGGAGAACTGAGTGTATACTAGGTTCCTTTGCTCAACTAAAACTACTACAGTAGTTGTTAAAATAAATAAATAAATATCATATATACATATAACGGCCGCTCTTTCTATAGGAATTGTATAAAGCGTTTGACGATAGTATGACCTGCACGTGAGGCGCCTGTGATCTGTCACGGGCCCATTGCGACGCAGGAAAATGAAACGTCAAAGCGAAACACGCTTTTCATTTTAGACTGCCACTCCATGTGGTGAAAATGTCACAATAAATAAAGTAAGTGGTATGGAGTTACTTTAAATATTTTGGATTTTGATAGTATTTTCGTTTTTTGAAAATATTTTAAGTGGTAAAGTAATTAGTATAAAAATCCTGATACGAGTCTTACAATTAGTGTAAGCTATCTCTTTTTCCATTTTAAGTCATCTACGTGACATATTTTGGAAGGTAAAATGAAATAATTCATACACTTATTATATAACTAAACATATTTCGCCAATCATAGCCAAAATTTACCGACACTTAAGTAATATGGCAAAAAGATTTATTGTCTATTCCCATTAACACAATCCTTATGCCTATATTCCATAGACAGAAAGAGAAAACAATTATTTAATACATTATGGAATTTTAGAGGCAATTATACAAACAAGTATCATTTATTGGAATCGACTGTACCTTACAGGGTACAGCAATTAACCTTTTTTCAATCTTACCTCACTTCAACTGCCGAGCCTGAGTTATATTTCTTTCAAATACAACTTTTTTTTTATCTCTTGACCTGGTAACATAGTACTCCAGACGTATAGGGTGCATAACAATAAATCTACCCTTATATTCACTATCATAATATTGTTTTAATTACAAATGAGTTCTTGTGACCAGGATAAGAAATTATTAATTAATATTCGATTCATATGCAAATGGTTTAGCGAGAAAAATATTGAATATGTATGTCTTTGTGTCTCTTTTATTAATTGATGTTACGTCGAGGCCAGGTGAGCAAGGGTACAAGCGTGCGACTGTTAACGCGACAGTTTGTGGGCTCGATTCCCACTCGAGGGAATGAAAGAATTATTTTTTTCATTTCCTCAGTCTGGTAATGTGGCAAAGTGCGGTGTTAGCTTCGGATGTTCAATACGCAGACCCTTCCGAATTCGGTGGAAAGTGGAGGGGGGGCTCCCTTTACCCACCCTATGTGCCGGCCAAAACAGAGCGAAGCTACAAAAAAATATTTTAGAAGATTACTTAGTTAATTAATTAGAATCAATTGTGGATCACAGTGTCTTACCACTAAGTTAACTCTACCCATCTGCTTTGGGATGTAGAAAAATCTTTTATATTATCAAAAAGTACTAATCTATCAACAATAATTACATCAAAATTATTACGAGGTTTAATTTAAAACTGAAATCTGGCAAAAGAGCAATCGCTAGCGAGTATTACAACAGAAAATCATTTTAAAATCGTACAAAATTATTTTTAAATGTTTACAATTGAAGTAATTTTCATTTTATTATGAATTTTAATTTGGAAAATAAACGACTACGGCCCAACCTGCACGAATTACAGGAAAACATTCGCGTCCGATGCAATCAGCGTTGTATGATTAAGGATTTTTCTGTAATTTATATACATTTTCGCTTTCGTATTGATGAATTTTTGCAAAGCGTTTATATTTTTATTAAAAATAATCGTATATCGGTACAGGTACGTCATGGTTATTAATTACATTTTCATGCCATTAAATATAAATATTTTTTTATAGTTATAGTAAAATTTAAGATTTAAAAAAAAAATATTTTGACGTCGGTGCCAAGTAAAACAAATAGGCTTAGAAATTGATATTGTAGTAGAGTTGTTGAGGCTTTAACTTGACACTGACTTCAAAAATATGTAAAATTATTTTTTACTTTTTTCGTTGTTTGAAGTCATTTTTTTTTTGTTTACGACAATTACTTTTATTTCGCGAACCGATCTCGAATTCTATAAAGCCAAATAGCAAAATTATGACATGAAAAGATATTTTTTCGTTGTAAAGTTGCTTGTGAGCACGTACAATGTGATTTGTTTCCGGTCCCTCTAATAACGATTTTGATAATATTTGTCTAGGGTTGAATATTTGACGATGTTTCGATTTAGCTTTCGTTCTAGCTTCGCGCTTTCATGAAGAAACATGGAAACCTAGTGTTAAAACACTCCGTTCCCATTAGGACACTTCCATTCCCCACTTCCGCCGAATTCTATCACGCTTACGTCATGCTTTACCTCGTGATGATTTCCTTTTTCTTATACAATAGTGAAGCAGAAAGAGAGAAATAATATTGTACATTTTTCTCTCCGTTTGCAGAATAATTTCATTCTGGACGATAGAGAATAGATGATGATGACGGCTGTAAATAGGGCATCATTAATATTTTACTCGCAAATTTTAAATAACACCAACACAATTCATTGCGAGCCATAGAAAACATATGCCGAACCGGTAATTACTGCAAAACATTGGCATATTTGTATTATTCCAAATATTACCATATTCTGCTTTCATTCTCTGCCAAATTGCATCCAATCCGCTTTCGAGGTAACGCCGCGCCGTACAGCGCTTGCATAGGGCTCCGGGATGGTAATCTACATACGTATTGTGCTGAATATCCGGTCAAAAACACAGGATAAGCCGTGTTCGAGGCTTATTCGAGATTTAATTATTTTTTACTCCTTCCTTTGTTTTGGTACAATTTTATTGTGGACTATTAAATATGTACTTTTTATGCAACTACCCCTAAATATGCGGGATACAGCATGAAGCATGATTTTTTTTTAAATTACTCGAATACATTGGTTTTAAAAAGTAATCTCCAACAGACTATTGTTAAAATAAAACGACATCATTAGAGTATTAAAAGTACGTCTATGCAAATGGAAGGACATTCAAATCGTATTTCTTATTAATACCGCGTAGACGCTGAAAACAGGAAATTGAGTTATATTTTAAAAAAGCTCCAGACGAACGAAATCGAGGTCCCTCTGGAATATTGGAAGCGCGACAGCCGAATGATCATTTCAAAATGGAAAATACTCGACGTTGCGAATGTTGGAATGCTTAAGCGTCACATCTCTCTGTATTGAAGAACACTTCAAGACGCATTTGCTAATAACCAGCAGTGTCCTCAGAACTACTCCGGAAACGAGCCCATCATCGATAGAAACTTTGCGTGTCGTTAAAATTAGCAAATGGAAGAATTTTTCATCTCCAATATTGGCTAAATTAAGGAAGAATTTTTAAAAGGCGTAGAGTTCCAGTTCAGAAAAAAATAAAAAAACAAACCCGAAAGATATCTATAAATTTTTATCATATCTAAGTAATGAAGAAGTTGAAATCTGTCAGATTGTATTAAAATTCTCTGAAGCAGTACGATAGTTACAAGTCGCTCAAAGTACGATTAGGTGCCGCAGATAGCGCTCTCTGCTAACAACTCCCCTGAACATCATTTATTTGGACAAACGACTGCTTTCAGACAAATGGAGTCGTTTGCGTGTCTCCCGCTGTACTCGACTCGTTTTCCAACTGAATAGATCCAATCATCCACCAAGTTTAAACAAGAGGAGTTCACTAACTATTATATATCTACTACAGATTATATATTAGCGACTACTATCTACCTTTGGAAACCTAATCTCATCGGAGAAAGTTCAAAATTGAAATATATGTTTTATAAAGATTTAAATATCATAATAGAAATAAAACAATTTATGTATTAATCTTAATATATTATAATTTCAGATAATATATTCATATTTTTTAAATTACTTACATTGATTTTAAAGTTTCAAAGTTCATAATCAGCTTCACGCTGTATCCCGCGCAGAGGCAACCTAGTGTTAAGACACTCCGTATTAAGTGACAGGAATCAACCTCGACACCAGAGCGAAGAAATGGAAATATAAACGTGAAAAAATGTTACACTTAGTCGAGTGGGGATCGAACCCACAACCGTCGCGATACAGTCAGAGTTAAATGAAAAGCCGTGTCGTATCAAACTACGTCAACATCGTTTCTTTTTGTGGGCTGTAAACAAAATTTTGTTACTATTTGCGAGTATCTTATTCATTAAATACTATCATAATATTTATATTTCCTACGTCACGTACTCTCTGTAAGAATTATTATACTGTCTGCACGTAAGTATCTTTATCTACAGGCTCGTGTTTAGCTCTGGAAGAATTCACCAGATAAAGTGTTACGCAATAAATAACAGGCTGCAAGCGTCAAAGGAGTTTTGTATAGTGAATTGATATTGTGAATATTGTTTTAATTTTTTTAGCTAATAATAAAGTCAATTATTATAGTTATTTTGCATTTTCAACACAATTCATACTTACATTTAATATTAAATTTCCAAAAAATAAATCCATTTAGAGCCCAGTCCAGGAGGTAACCACGTGGCAGTGGTGGGTTCGATTCTCGGATTCTCAGTCGAGGAAATTTAATATTTACAATTGTAGTTGCATACCTGTTTCCAGAGAGCGAAGGTACAGGGATTAGTGACCACTCTAAAAGAAGAATGTAAAAAAATGGTCTCCGCCAAAATACGAATGAGACGAAGATTCTGATATTTTTCATGTTTATCCACTATATACAAATCATTCCTCTTTATATAATAGTATAGAAATATAGATAATAGGTATTCATAAACTAATATATTTCTATTTCTTCTATAATACAAATTTAATACCAATTGCTATATTTAATATATTATTCCTACAAAATGAAAAGACTCAAATAAAATTAAAATCCAAAATATTTAAAGTAACTCCCATACCACTTACTTTATTTATTGTGACATTTTCACCGCATGGAGTGGCAGTCTAAAATGAAAAGCGTGTTTCACTTTGACGTTTCATTTTCCTGCGTCGCAATGGGCCCGTGACAGATCACAGGCGCCTCACGTGCAGGTCATACTATCGTCAAACGCTTTATACAATTCCTATAGAAAGAGCGGCCGTTATATGTATACTGATATTTATTATACAGTTATTATACATTTATTCATATATAAAATTTATACAATAAAATAAATAATAATAAGTGCGCAACATTTTAAGGCGCACGTTGCCCATCACTGTGTCATAAAGACTATATTAATGCTGATCTAACTTAGTTAGATTTTAAAACACAATATTCTGTCTAAAAACATGCACATGTAACTGTGTAAGTATTCATAACAATTTCTCTCTTTAGACAAACTGTTCAAAAGATTCAGTACAGCGCTATTTAACTTTAAGCTTCCTTTAAAAATAATTCCTGCGATATAAAGCCTAAAATTAGGTCCAAAAAAAACTAAAAAAAAATGCAAAGAGAGCGAAATTAAGTGGTCGGCGGTTGCGGATAAGCGAAATGGCTTTTGGGCGCTGTGGGCTCGTAAAAGTCAACGTACGCTTTAAATTTGAATTTAAACTTTTAAAACCTGAGTCGGTTATGTGACATCCAATGCGGTATTATAGAACACCATTTACATTATTTTATCTGATTTGAATGATTATATTGTTATATATTATATTATATGATTATTGACATTACGCCGGTCGTGGTGCACAAGCATACGGGTTATGGATTCGATTCCCACTCGAGGAAATGAAATATAATATTTTAATTTGTTCGCTCTGGTAACAAGAAAATATGCGGTCTTGATTCCGCCATTCAACAATCATTGGGGACCCAAAGATCTGAGATAGGCTTGACACTTTGGATTTATAATGTGGAGTGTTCTGAAGAACATTTTGACCTGTTACCTGCCGCCGCATATTCTAACCGTACAGTACGTCACTAGCTCAAATATCATCCACTTCACCTGGATACGTAGCACTCCACTAATGTACAGTTTCGTAGGAATTTCCTCCTACGCGCTACGGAACTGTAGAATGGCCTACCCTATGACATGGATATCTTCAAAAAGTGCGTCTATCTCCACCTTAAACGCCGACAATGTATCTATAGCTCCTCTGGTGTTGCACGGGGTGGTGGGCGGCGGTGACCACTTACCATCAGGTGACCCGAACGCTCGTTTGCCTTATCCTTTTCCATAAAAAAAAACAAACAATGCCTCTAGAATTGGATGGAAAATGGGGAACGGAAGTCTTAATGGGAAAGGAGAGTTTTAACACTACGCTCCCAGATTCTATTTGCCGACCATGCTATTTACGGGATAGAGCATGAAGTTAAAAAAATTATAATATTAGATAGTTTATTTTTTTATATTCTTTAACTTTATATAAAAGCGTATTTTTTAAATATTGTTGCGGTATACGGCCATTATTATTATGGTTACGAATTATTTTAATTAGTCGTTTATTAGTGATACACATTTTAATAAATTAATCCACTAAGAAGGATAATCATAAAATACATAGAATAATATTTCAATACCAACGATTTGAGCTGGTAATATTATTTATAAATCAGCTTCACGCTGTATCCCGCACACAGCACTGTAGACAGAGGGCATCTCGTGTAAAGATACTCCGTTTCCAATTTTCTGCCAAATTCTGGACGCATTGCGTGTTGAGTGGCAGAACTCAACGCCGCGCTTTGCCTCGACACTAGAGCCAAGAAATAGAAATATAAACGTAAATAAAAAATTCATTTCCTCAAATGGGGATCGAACCAACATCCGTCGCGACACAGTAACACCTCGAATTATACGTTTATAAATTAGTTCACTTAAATACGTATTTCAAAATATACAATCTAAAGTCAGATCATAAAAATATTAAACAAAATTATATTTTGTATCTGTTATGCCGAAATTAACAGCTTAATGGGGTTCTTTATCTTCTTTCTTATTCCAACAAATACAGGAAACGTGTAGAGATAAAAGACATTTACCACAAAAACATAAAATATACCAAAGCGAAGTCAAGTACTTTACCTGTATAATGAGGGGCGCTTCAGGACGGAGGTATAATGAAACATTCACTGGTGTTATATGAGGAAGTGCTATTAGAGGGCTGATTAGCCGTCTCCAGTAATTCTCGCGTGCGTATGTCGGCCCCTGTGTCGGACGTTAGGTGACCCATGTCACATTTCTTTGTTCTTATATTCGTATATATTGAATAGGGAACGTTCTTTTATAAGTTGACAAATTCCTTCCGGTGACTCTGGTCCCCTTTTGTTATTTGTACAGTAATTATATAAAAGTATATAGATAATAGTAAGAGGATAATATTATTATAACGGGAAAATTGAGAGTATATAAAATAGTAGCGTTTACCTGCGGCTTCGCCGGCTTGTACAAATGCAAA
Source organism: Heliconius aoede (assembly GCA_037355905.1). NCBI lineage: Eukaryota > Metazoa > Arthropoda > Insecta > Lepidoptera > Nymphalidae > Heliconius > Heliconius aoede. Next base: position 62,086 of record JBAIZZ010000050.1, read on the forward strand.
TTACTGGGGACTGCGTGTGAAAAATAACTCATTCTAAATCCTCGAGACCCGTCTAAAAAGATACCTACCTACATTGATTATACCAAAACGACTAATGTAATATAAAAATAATTTCTCAATTCGAATTTGTAGTTCCTGAGATTAGTTCGTTTGATTAAATCAACTCATACGCTCTGTAATATGAATGGAACATTTCCCATAAAAAAATATTGAATATTCAGGATTTATGCAGGTTTTATTTCTTAATTTAATAACTATAATAATTAGTATGACCAGTTGCCAAAATGATACAAGCTTGTGACTATATTATTATAGATATTAGAGCCGTCATTCCGACTCATTACAAGTTATCCAAAGCGTACAGGGATTAATAATATCCACTTATTACTCATCCACCTTGAGTTTAATAGAATAAACATTGCTTTCTCTTCACTTTCAAATTATAATTATAAAAATATTCTTGTTTAAAAAATGAGTATACTTTTTAAATCATAATTTTAAAGAGTTTTTAAATAGTAGTCTTATTTTTCAAATGAAAATACTACTGTTGATTCAGTGTACCAATAAAATAATTATGTCACCGTCATAATGTGATAGTACGTTAGCTCAATAGCGCAAAATAAAAATAAAGATTTATTTATTCGGCCCTCTCTCACCTTTGACACGAATACGGGATATATTGACAGAAAAGTATTTTTGTTAATTGAATTTTTTTATCAGATTGTGTAAAACGAAATGTAAAAATGTACATTTAATTATACACATTGAAATATACATCGTTTTATAACGATTTTTTTCAATCTTCTTTAGAATTGTGCCTATAGTAGGGTAGGCAGAGCAAATTTTGTGTTTATACATTCAATTTTCCACTTTCTGCCTAATTTACTAGAAATTATATGTTGAGTGACGAAACTCAACGTTACGCTTTGTCTTGTTACCATAGCGAGGAAATGTAAATAGCTCTCCCGTGTTAGAATCGAACCCACGACTTTTGCGTACAGTCCCACGTTTGTGTCCCTGCATCAGAACAGCCTCGTGAGAGAATATTTGAAATTTTAAATTCTATACACACATGTGTCGTAATTTATAAAATGTAAACTATAAATATATAGAAGAAAATGAGAAACAAAATTAATTTCCCAATAAAACAAAGGAAAGATCGAAATTAATATATAATTGGCTTTCATGCGAACGAGTTTTCATTTTGTTAAGCTGTAGCCGCGGGGGTGTGTCGCCAAAATTGTGCTTAAAATTAACACGTCCGTCCACCCTCGATGATCAATGAATAATTATCAGGTGTATAAATTAATTTTCAATATCCAGTTGTGAAGCAGAGTCACAAGCGTGTGACTGCAAGCTCAACGGGTAGTGGGTTCGATTTCCACTCTTACTCTTTCTTTAAATTTCCTTCACTCGGGTGTCGTGGCAAAGCGCAGTGTTGAGTTCTCTTACTCAACGGGCAACGCCCTCATAATTCGGCGAAAAATGAGTAACGCCGCGTCTTAATACTAGTTTCCCTCTGTCTACCCTGCTGTATTTTTAATACAATATTAGATAATACATTTAACATAAAGAAAAGTGTTTATTCAACAGGCCTTAACTAATTCAGGTTGAGTCGAAATTGTGAAGTATCTATATCTTGAAACATGAATCTTTAAATAGCAAATTTTACTATATAATATTTATTTTGGCGTACTTGAGATCATTTCAATTTATACGATAGTCGTAAGTTTATATCTTACTAGAGGAAATATTTCCCTTTATGTGAAGCCATCACGCTTTTTCCTTCTTATAGCAGAACTTGATAAAGAGAATGAAGATTATTATTTTTAGTCATTGTGTAACATATCATAAATAAAAACAACGATTACAATAAATATTACAATTTTCTGGATAATAACAAATAAAATAATTCGTTAGAATAACCAGTTCCACATATATTTATTACTATTTGAGTCAAATTTTACATTTTAAATATTCTAAGAAGTACTTTGAAAGAATAATTAAGCTCCATTTTATGTCCAAAAATTGTACAATTTTAGATATTTTAGGTATTCCGAAGAGCATTTCACGACTAATTAGTGTTTTTGAGTAATTAACGAGCGCGTATGCAGTCCTTTGAGTCGCACATTACGGGTGCAAGACCTACCCTCCACCTCTATTTCGGTTCACATACTCAGACGCTGTAAATTGTAGTAGATTCCCTTTCATTATTATTCAAATGTTGTTTTCATATTAAATAAGAAGACAGTGAACTTATTTTATTTAAATATTTATATACTATATAATTTTGTTATGTGGCGGAACTCAATGCTGCACTTTTTAACAGTGGAAATGAAAATAATTTATTCCACCGCACACTCTATTTTTCAGTGAGTGCTATAATAATCGGCCCAGCTGTTCCCGCTGATTAGATAAAAAGTGAAATAATATGGTTTTTTTTAAATTACACACAGTGATTTTAATTTTACATTGTACTCTTACTCAGTTCACTCTCATATATTTTTTACTTATTTACAATTATAAGCAAAAAAGCAAAACAAAAAAAATATATTATTTTTTAAGTATATAAGAAAATAACAACAAAAATAATTTATAACATATCATAAACACAAACTTTAACGTGTTGATAATAATATTATGTTAAATTAATCTAGATTGATATCGTGAAATTTATCAAATGTTGGCAGTTACTGACACAGTGGTTGCAAAGTTTTAAGCGAGATATATGGTGAGTCATTTGACAGCGTCGCGAGTGTGCACTGCACACCTGCTGCCCCCAGCAGTAAGGTTTCAAAAGAAACAAATAAAATAGAAAAAAACTACGCTTTTACATTACTCCATTCAAACTTTCAAGCTTATAAATTGAGTAATTCTGTAACTTCTATATAGTTTTCAAGTAATAATATATTTTTTACTATCTTCGTGGTATAGTTCCGTCCAAGCCCGATTTCTCGGTAAATTTGTATTTTTATTACTTTGAAAGCAAACCCCGCTTTTTAGCAAATATAATATTGCCTTCAATCAGTTATTTCAAATTACCGACTTCATCAAATAATTGATAATAGATTTCTGCAAAATTCTGGAGGCATTGCATGTTGAGTGGCAGAACTCAATGCCTTGAAATAATTTGAACACTTACAAATATCTGAAATAACAGTTTCGAACCAGCTGTATTTTGTTTTCTTCTTTAGCTGAAGGTAACGCGATAGGTCGATACAAGCCTGTTCCTCAGTGCAGGTTTTAAGAAAGTATTAAAGAAAAAATATAGCAATATATATAGTACTAATAGTAATATATAATTGTACAGAAATTATCCTAATAACGTAATATAGCATAGAACTGTTAAAAATTACGAGCATTTACGAAATACTCGTTCAGCCGTTCTTTTTCATGTACTCGCAGTAGGTGACAAGCACGTCCGGTTCACACACGGCGCGGCGTCGCGCCCACAATTACCTCAGAAATTTATTCGATTATGCTGAAACGTGATCACCACTTTACATAAACGCTAAATAAACTTAATTTAAATTCTATTTGCGATTTCACTTTCATCAGGCTACTAAAAGTTTTCAAGTATTATTAATTTTGTTATTAGATATTTTTTTCTTTTGGGCGCTCTCTTCGCCTCGATCTCTACATTGGAGGCCTGTGGAAACATACAACCTTTATTAATTTATTAAACCAATTATACTAAAAAAATTATATTAAAAACCAAAATAGATTAAACCAATCTACCATCCTAGCGGTCTATCTGGACGTGCCGAAGGCATCCGGTTGAGTGTAGAACGAGGCGTTCCTTGGAACGCCTAGTACCAGCGTATTGGGCCTTAACTTTTGACTTAATGACTGCCAGTATCGTGACTGTTCTCATCTTAGGTACAGTATCAGCTCAGATCGTATTCAATGTAGCTGACGTACTACCAAGTACGAGCTGCCTGCCAACCCCACTACCCAACTAACCTGTTCTATAGGAAATTAATACCACGCAGTACACGAATGTGAAACGGCCTACCTGCTGTGGTGTTTTTGGAATACCTACTAAAAGTCTACGAGAGTGGGGAACGAAAACTTATTCATTCCACCGATTAGAAATTGAAACCAAAATCACAAAACCTATAGGCCAGCATTTTTACATTGCACTATTAATATTTTTAATCAGTATATTTTAATAATTTTATTAATAATATTATAAAAGATTTTTATAATATTATTAATAATAATATTATAAAAGAGTATGACGGCTACTCTTTGTTTCCATAAATTAATATATTTTCATACATATTCGCTTATTTCGTTGTCAGACTCTTATAATAAATTGTGCCTCGGCTGTAATTTAAGGCAAAAAAGATTAATGCGGCAAACACTAATGTGGCAAGTTTCGCAGGTCACTTGTCTTACGAAAACGAGACGCGAATTACTACAATTTATCATAGAGAGTGACGGAGCAAAAATATATTACAGTAATTGTTATATCGTGACATATAATTTATACGGAGCTTGATTCAAGATTAATTATTGCACAGTGGGTTAGTATCTGACTAAACGACGATTTTAGATTCGATTCTCGAAGAAATCTCCATTGAGAACAAAGATTTAATAACATGCTTTGACATGGCATGCAGAAGAAATCGTGGAAATAGGGCAGCCAGAAGTAGCCTAGTGTTAAGACATTCCGTTTCCCATATTAAAGAGATAATGTTGACGAATGGCGGACCTCAATGCCCCATTTTGTCTTAACTATACTAGTTTAATTTTACTTATTTTAATTACCAGTTTTGATAAGCAAAGGGCGACACATTTGTCAGAAAGTGACGTCAAAAAATCTGTCACTTATAGATAAAAGTAGAATAATATTTTTATGAGTGTCAAATTACACCAACAAATGGAATACTGAAACCTAGAACATGATTTGCATTTTTTAAATTAAATCCTTTATTTTTCTTGGCTTGACGTAATTAATTACTTAAGGATCCACTTCTATATAGTCTGTTTACAAAATACAAAATGAAAAATGCTTTAAATTTATATTCTCTTAAGTAATATTAATTTTTTCGCGTTTTTAGTAGAATGCTGGACTCAAAAAATGAAAACTTTATTCATATCTTATATTTTAGGAAATATATTAACAAGTATCACAAATTTGAGTAGTCTAACACACGATATATAGAATTTAGATAAATATTTAGAAACGGATAAAAATAATATGTTGCAACATATAGAAAAATATTTATTTTCTTATTGTGTTGCAATATCTTTGTCTTATCGTTAGACTAGGCGCAGTGTTTAGTTATGTCATTCAAAATGCAATGTCTCGAAAATTATAGCGACAAAAAGTGGTAACGCAGTGTCTTAAAATTGTCATATTATATAAGCTATTTTAAGCTAAATATAATGAATCATTACATTTATTATATAAATCGTCACTCCTAACTATAACTTCAGCTACTTAAACAGTTTGATGGACTAAAGTTGCGGGAAAATTAAAAATGGGTTCAGATAAGCGAAACATTTTCCCATTTTGGAAACTCGTAAAATGCATGCTTTTAATTTCGTACTTTCGTGTGCGGTGAACATTTTCATGGTACATAGTTGTTGTTTGTTACTACTTATTTCTTTGTGTTTATGCCCAAATATTATCGGTACACGTTGTGGGTTCGATTTCATCTCGAAGAAATGACATATTTTATATTTTAATTTCTTATCTAGAACACACAGAACACAAGTTCCATAACTCAACACGCAATGTCTCCAGAATTAGGCGGAAAGTTGAGAAAAGAAATGTTTTAATTGAGACGGAGAGTCTTAACACTAAATTACCCTGAGAGAACTAGAAACCTAACCTAAACTAGTCTAAGGAAATCAAATTCACGTCGTATCCTTCAAGGAGTAGGCAGAGACAACCAGATATGTAGGCACATCGTTCCATGCCCAAAATTGATGTAGAGTCTTGAGTGACGTAACTCATCGCCGCTCTTTGTCTATAAAGGCGCCATAATAAAAGAATTCGCCCCAAGCGGGGATAGAATCCACGGCCATCGCGTTTATAGTCAGACGCTGCCAGAACTAGTTTGACTTATAGCCTCTACTAAACTCATAAATCAGAAGACTTATTTACATAAATAATAATAACAATGCTTTCACAATAAAAGCAACGTTCACGCCAGAATCAAGCGCAGCAATCAAAATTACGAATCTGATTTCTGCGAAACGGTTCCCCGAAAAAGCTTCACATATGAGACTACGGTTGGGCTACAAAGGCTACATTATGAAAATTGCCTTTTCGACATAAACTGTTATTGTGTGCCAAGTAGGTGTTTTCTCAGCAAACACGTATGGAAGCACAATGTTTCAATTTACGCGAGAATATTATATTATGTATATGTGGATTATAACTGTCTAACAATGTCTTTTGGCTGTGGCTTTTTAAAAAGTGGTTCTAAGTTTTAATTCATGTTTCTTTTTTGGCTTCACGCTGTATCCCGCATATGACAGGATAGATAGAGGGAACCCAGACTCCTAGAGCTACCGTTTCCCAAATTTCATCAAATTTGCGAGGCATTGAGTGTGTTAAACAAGGGCAATGAAAATATTAAAAAATAATAAATAATTTCCTCGAGTGGGGATCTAACCCGCTACAATCGTGTTGCAGTAACAGGCTTGCGCCCTTGCGCCACGACGACCTAAAACCTGAAGTATTATTTTAATTTTATATTATATATGAATAAACAGTACAGATTTACTTTCACATTTATCTACTTCATTGATTAAAATTCAGTCTTAATAAGTAAAAATGACTTTTTGCCAATTACTTTCCCATTATTGATAGGAAAATAGTTAAACTTTGTTCTTAGGTTACCTTATAGTGGATTACTTTCATTCTTAATTTAATATGATGAAGTGCCATTTTGCTTTATTGACTTTTATTTTGATAGAATTGTCGCGATATTCAAAGCGAAAGCTGTAACTAATGGATCTGTAAACCAACAGTTTTTATAACAACTAACTGATTGAACAGTGAACAAAAACTGACTCCAAAGAGAATTTACCACGAAATCTATTTAGCGCTATACAAACTGAAAAACATGACCGCTGTCGGGAGAGGATGTTATCATGAACTATTAATTCAATTTTAGAAAACAAATTATTCAAAATATGCAACTAAATGGTCATCGCTTAAAGCGATCTCTTTTGGACAACCTCTGAATGTGGAAGTTTTATAAACATGATTTACATAAAACACTAAATATATAATTTAAAGATAGATAAATAGATAGTGGCGTAGAGTTTCGCCACTCAATATGTAATGTATGTTTTAACACTAAGTACCCAGCACCGAGTCTCCTCTGCCTACTCTGCTTTGTGTGAGATACAGTGTGAAGCTAAAAAAGAAGTCTTGCGTAAAATAAATTGTTATTTTTACCAAGATTTCTAATTATTTTTTTTTAATTGATAGAAATTCAATTATATACAATTAATATGATTATTGTACTTCTGTTACAGAAATAATTCGACATATGTATAGTAATATATCAATATTGACTTCACAGAAGCTTGGTTTTACCCTAATCAAAGAATATTTGGTACTGGCGTGTAGTTGAGTGTTTTACTCTCACTCATTGTTCACTTTATCCATAATATAATGGAGCTTATCAACATTAGCTACGCGTGTAAAATTCATTATTATCAAAACTAATACAACATCGCACATTCAAATGCTAATTTACTCGAGCTTTTGTAATGTATCGTTTGATTGAATCATACAGCCCTGATATAATATTGGTTATTCAGTTGAGAGTTTTCTATGTTTGTTGAGCTTTCAAAACTTTGATGTCGTTTAAAGATTCGTAGATCGTAGTTTTACTAACAGCACAGCTTAAATAAAATAGTAAAATTTTATGTTACGAAGTTAAACTCAACGCTAATCGCCTTGCCTCGACACCAGAGCGAAAAAGTTTAAATGTTGAATATTTGAATATACATTTCTATGCTCCCGCGCCACAACCGGTCTATTGAATGTCAATAAATGAAAATTACTTAACAGAGCCACGTATATAAAATATACGTACATTATTACAGCAGGCAAGTTATTTTTGGTTATAAGGGGATTATAGAAACATCACAACTCTAATATAGTTAGATAAACAAAATGTAGAAGTCGCTACGACTTCGCTTGAGGCTTTGCCTCAGACTCCTGCATGGGCTCCTATTTCCTATTTTGGTTAAAAAATGTCAAGATCTTGGATCCACTACATCAGGAACGTAGGCCAGATGTGAATTTTCAACACAAAGCTTTGACCTGTTCTTATACATTGTGCTAAAAAATTTTACTTAAAAGAATACAATAATAAAAATGTACATTAAAATATTCATTTCACTATAGTAGCGCATTTTTCCCTTTTTTATCTTTCGCGTTATACTTACAATATTTTCTTAACTCTAATAGAGTTCTACAGTATAATATATGTGTAACGAAGATATTAACCAACTGACTTAAAGACATTGCACGTTTGATGGAGACATTTGGCAAAATGTGCATAATATCTTAAGCAATTGAGAACGAAAATATTATTTAAATATAAACTTTTGGCTGCGATAACCTAAAGTTAAAATAATCTAGAGGCGGAACTCAACGCTGCACTTTACCTAGACACTAGAGCGAAGTAAATGAAGATATTAAATCGAACCGAACTCACAGCCTGTCGCTTTTACATAAGTTTTAGACATTGTTATAATACAGTGTACTCACAAAATGTTGTACCCACATAATAATAATTTCTACGACCGTCGTTCATAACTCACTTGTCGCTGGCCGTGGAACAAATAACATTGGAAATTTTGTTTTCCAAGTGTCCCCGCAGCCGCGTCGCGTCACACCGCGTCCACCGCATCTGACGTTTATTCGTTTAGAGAGTAGTCTGGTCGCTAGTTTACAAAGCGCTAAATAAAGTTGACGTTTAAATTTTGTTTGCTCTCCCGTTGGCTGTGTGACTGGAATTTTATAGAGTTATGTAAAGGCAGCTATAGATTTTTTATTCCAAATTCTTAGTTATATGCATAAGCATTGAATAACAGCAGATTCTTATTGATTCAGTGTAGTATTTACTCTGGAAATAGTTAAATCGACGTTGCACTTTTATATTCCTTTAAAGTTAATTTTATTTCGGTTTCCTAATAAATATTATATAAAAAGTAAATAATATATTAATTTATAACCCATAGTTCATATAAAACAATGTGTTCATGAAAACTTATTATCAGCGAAATATAATATAGAAACGTTAACACATTTTGCAATTTTGCAATGTCAGTTTGCTTTTGTAACTGATTATAACAGGAGAGGAATCAATAATCCAGTGAATATTAACCAACAGTACTATTATATTACTCGATAAATTACAGTATTAGTACCTAAATTTCGGTGAAAATATCACTTTACACTCACATAACATACCAAAATTTATTTATGTTATAAATTCTATTTGTTTGTCATTACTCGTTAACAAATAACAGTTATTTTGTATTACAAAAAAAATATCCTCATGTTAAATTTTTAGGCCAGTCGTAGTACAGGGGCACAAGCGTGCGACTGTAAATGCGATAAGAGTGGGTTCAATATCCACTCGAGGAGATTAAGTATTTCATGTTTACATATTCTCGCTCGAGGCAAAGCACGGCGTTAAGTTCCACCACTCAACTCGCAATGCCTCCAGAATTCAGAAAGAAACAGTCTCAACGGGAACTGTGTGACATGAGGTTTCCAGTCACACAGTTCCCACTCCTTACCCTGCAATGCTTAAGACACAAATTCGATAACAATGATGTTGCAAATTTTAATATTTATTCTCCAATGAACCGTATGATTCGGCTTACTTGTAACTTTTTTAAACAAAAGCGTTTTATTTAACGTTATTAATAATTCAAAAAAATTTTATAAAATAGCTCCTTACTTTAAATAATTGCACAACGCCTCTAGAATTCGGCAGAAAGTGGGGAACAGAGTGTCTTAACACTAGGTTCCCTCTACCTGCCTCTGCTGTGTGCGGGGGCACAGCGAGAAGCTTACTTTTATTCAGTATTTTATAAAGTAAATATGCATAATAGTAAAAGTAAATAACCCAAATCGTAATTAGAAAATTGGAAATTTAGAAAATTGGGAATTAAATAATATTATTGAGATTTGGAATAGCTTACCCACGGGGGTGTTTCCATGTCGATATGACATTGGGTATCTTCAAAAAGCGCGTTTATCTCCACCGAGAAGGCCGGCAACGCACCTGCATCATCGCTGGTGTCGCACGGGGTCGTGCGGCGGTGATCACTTACCATCAGGTGACGATCGTTTGCCTTGTCATTTTCCATAAAAAAAAATTAATCAACTGGTTCCAATAGAAAAAAGGAAAAAACTTTATAAAAGTACTTTTAACGCAATAAGCTTTTGGGTATTGAATCAAATAAACTTGAATAAGTAAAAACGATTTCATCAAATTTTCAACGAATAATTCCTGAGAGAGACTTCCTGCTTTACGGACTCGTTAAAATCAATGCACGCCTTTAATTTGGCAAATTTTGCTTTGAACTTAAATTCCCTTTCCCCAATTTTCAGTAAAAAAATTGAATTACCAACTAACTCTAGACTAGTTAATTAGTCAACAGATAAAAATTTTGGACCTCATTGAAAATCAAATAAATATTTTTAAATATTTAATGTATTAACTGCATATTGTAGTTTTTTTCAATGTTTATCTATAGTATGTTATTATGTATAGTATGTTATAGTATGTTAGTTTATTTATATATTCAATTTATTTCGAAACAGCTTAATTTTAATTAAAAATAGATTAATTTAATGTATAACAATTATATGTACTGGCAAATTCAAACATGAAATACAAATATTGAAAATGACTATTATAATTTTCATCGAACTACTGCCCTTAAAAACTTTTATACTGATTTTGGTTCTGAAAAACAATAATAAAAAAATAAATTTAAGCAAATTTACAAAATATTTGCAAAAAACACAGTTCAAATAATTTGAAAAAATATATTACAATACAAAAAAAAAAATTTTTCGATTGTTATTACAGTCAACCAATCCAATTCCATTGTTAAATACACAATGTCATATTCCATTATTCAATAAACATGTCAATACTATGTAATGATACTAGGTAATGTACATTAAAATACGAATTTTTATTCTTCCAGCTTTAAGCTAAAGACCTACTGTTCAGCGAGGAGTACGGAAATTTCTCCGTTGATCGTCCTTAACGATCACAGCTACGAACATTAGTCATTCACCAGGTGCCTAATGAAGGCAAAAACTACTGGCGAAAACGACACCACTGAGGTTTTATTATTACTATGTGGAATTGTGAAATAAATATGTCATAAAAATAAAAACAAGTGATGGATTGAAATCCATCTCGAAGGTACGGTTTTTTAATATATTTTCGTTTTTATTTCCTAATACGCTTAGAACTAAAACATAACATTGCACTATACAATATTTATTTATTTATAATATTGGTGGCAATACAAAAATCATACTTATCTGCTTATAATAAATTTCTTGATCAACCCAAATTGGCCCCAAATTAAAATAGCAAGTGTATTTATCATCCTTTAAATAACTATATAACTAAATAACTATATTATACATATGTATTAGAGATCCTTCAAAGTGAACCTAAAATTTTCTTTCAACCTGACGCAGAAGGCAAAAAATATATACATATAAATTATATTTTAATATGAGATTTATAAATCGAGAGCACGCTGGTATTAAAATTGCATTAAACTGTTGAAACTTAGCGACGCCCAGAGTCGACACCGCGAGCATTTACATAACGTCCCGTGCTCGCGGCGTCTCTGCGCGGGATTACCATAAGCGCTTAATTATTTCGCTCATTTCGCTTATCTGCCCACTAATACTTTGACTTGGCTCGTCTGTGGGACGCAGACAATACTTATGTTGTTTTATTTTAGGGTAAAGGACACGGCAAACGAGGGTTCGGGTCTCCTGATGGTAAGTGAGCACCGCCGCCCACGACCCCATGCAACACCAGAGGAGCTCCAGGGGCGTTGCCGGCCTTTAAGGTGGAGGATGTTGGGCGCCGGTGCTCGGTAAAACGCAATGGCAAGAGCCTTTACATCACGCTGGTTTTAAATTTAAACTTAAGAATTAAAACACTCTAGAAATAATTAAGACACTGTTCTCTTTTTTATGATATCGAAAAAAACATATTTTGAACACTGGATTTTTATAAATGGAAAATTAAATGGCCGCCCACACGTTCGAATTTGCATTAAATTCAATTATAAATAGAAATTACATTTCTATTACATACAAATTTCTATATTAGCAAAGCCATGAAGTTACTGTAGAGTAAATCAGATTAATCACTGTAAGTCGCTTCGCAATGCGCTTTGGATTATCCCTCTTGGCTTAGGTAGTTAACATCTTCAGCAAATGTATTTTCGATCATTGTATACAATATTTCTTAGTTAAATATGATTGATGATTAAATATGAAATTCATATTTTTCAATAAGATACGAATGTCTAACTTAAAAAAACTACTTTCCTCTTTTTCCCGCACGGTACGACGGAAAAAAATCGAAAGTCAGAGCTGGAGTGTCCTTCCGAATTCAGGACATTCCGTGGTGAGTGGTGGGAATCAACACCGTGAAAGTTATTATATTAATAAGTAATATTACCATAAATTTTAGAAAATATATGAAACATTATATACATATTACCTCATTATGATAATAATAATATAATTTGTCTGAAACAAAAAAATCTATCCAGCGTCACGCTGTATCCCGCACACAGCAGGATAGGCAGAGGAGAGGATATTACATATAATTTCGTTTAAAATTTTAAGCACACTTAGCATTTAGCAGTTTGTCAGTTATCATTACAGCTAATTTAATCAAAAACTTCATAAGTTATATCCGACAGATGAATCAGTGTGTACACATCGTTTACGACGTATGTACCCTCGAAGATGTCGGCTCCTGCCACGTTCACGAGCGCCGCTGGCTCGGCCGCGGACTGTGAGCTGATGCTGCTACATTTATAGAAATGGAACTTGTTATATTTTAACTTTAAGTAGACTTATGTCAACAGATCTTGTGAGAATTTCATTACTATGGGTTACTACTAGGCAAATGAGATAGTTGTAAGTGCGTACACAGTGTTATATCCTGGTATCTGATATAGAAGCTTCACTATGTTTTCAGCAAGTTACTTTTGACTACAGGAGCTGGAATATAAAAATAAATATTTTTCTCGAGGGAGCATTGAACCCACAACCATGGTAAGGCGCTGTCCAAATTTCAATGAACTTTATGCGGTATTCAATAATAGTATACGACATAATGACATAGTTTCATATCAGATTTAACAAACAAAACCTATGAAACATTTACAAATAAGCAACGAAGTAATATAATTTCCGAAATGATCAAAAAATAGAAACAACCAACCAATTATGTGTAGGATCGTTAGACGTAACGACGTCTGCTGACTTACTTTAACTACATCATCAGTGCTGTAACATCTCCATAAAACCCCTAAAGTTGGCTTGGAAACGACTCCAGGGACCCTTTTTAGACAAAGCGGCTTCAGCGCGTATTGACCTTTGCTTTGTAACTGACGCTAATTATATATTTACTGTGTAAATATTATTAATATGTGAACATTCCTAAATCACCTTCAGACCCTTATTATTTAATTTTTGGTGTAATAAAAACGCTGGGCTGGGCTGGCATAGGTTGAAAAATACCAGCAGAAATAAAAATATTAAGAAATAATAATAATTTATTCCATCGAATAGGAATCGAACCCACAACCGTCGCATTATAGTCATACCCCTGTGCTTCAGCGCTACGACGGCCTCACGGCATTTTTTTATATATATCCCGCACACGGCAGAGTGAGCAGAGGGAACCTATTGTTAAGTATACGAGATTTTGAATTTTTACGTACCAATGCCGCTCGAAGTAAGTACACGAATTTACGAAAGTCATTCCAGGTAAATGTAGTATAAGCACTTGTAAGTGCCGCGCGAGTTGTCACCTGCGGTCCCAGCGTCACGCCGGCGTCACAACTGCGGCTGACTTTTAATTAAACTTTATAGTATTATAAAAGGGAAGGCTTTTAATGATACGTGTTCCACTCACGTTGTATGTGAAATTGAGAAAAATTGCGTTAACAGAGGTGCAGGTTTAATTAAATATATTCATATTTTGATATATTAGTCGGTCAGTCGTGGCGCAGATGCAGCGTGTGACGTCAAACGCGACCGGTTGTGTGTTCGATTCCTACTTTGAGGAAGTGAAATCTTTAATATAAACTCTCATTACTTTAATTAGAATTAATCAATACTAATACTGTAAAGCCGAAAACGCTAATCTCAGGAACTACTACTGTAAAATATTTGTGATAAAATATATTATAATAGAATACAAATACATTTTTAACTATATTTTTATTTTAGAATAGATTATACAGTCAATTTAATTACGTAGTCCTACTAGTCAAACGAGCGGGCGATGATGTAAAAAACGTGACGTGACGGCATAAAAAATGTCCTGTATTCTGTTAAATATTACAATATTTTTAATACTTTTGTTTGTACAGATGCATAATGCATCTACGTTGTATATTTTTTACTACAAGTACAAAGGATAGTTGTAAGGAGATTTTTATTTTGCTATATACAATTATATACAAGGAAATATCCTTAAATGGTTGGTGGTTGTAATTTATTATAAAAGAGGCCATCTCATGTAAAAGAGCATTTTTTAACTTAAAGAGGTTTTTTTCTTTACATATCTTATCTTACAGATTTTTTACTACGCCTCATAATTAAATAGAGAAAAGATCTTGTGGATAGGTAATTATACTTTACCTGAGTAAATTATAATTAAATACAGAAACCACCAGCAAATTACACCAATGTCAACTTATCAAATGCAATTAACTGTTAGTATTTATTTACTGCGCCGGCACTGAATTTTAATTGATGAATTAAGTAATTAATTTACACTTAATGCGATATAATTATAATGTTATTTTTTTTATAAAAACAAATGTGTAATCTACATACACTACATGTAGAAAATATTTGTTAAATTAAAATCAGCTTCGCGCTGTATCCCGCACACATCATGGTAGGTAGAGGGATCCCGTGTTAAAACACTCCGTTCCCCACTTTCTGCCGAATTCTGAAGGCACTGCGTATTGAGTGACAGAACTCAACACCGAAAATATTTGTTAAATGTTTAAATAAAAATATATTTCGTCAACTTGACAGAACAACATAATTAAGTAAGTAAAAATTATGGGATCGACTTACATTATAGAGAAAATGTGTCATCAAGTGTTTCACCACTCGCTAGTGTTTCATCACTAGATTTTATCTGCCTCAACCATTAGAATATGAATGTAACAGAGATATGCGTGATTAAAGAAATATTTATTTTTTTCAGTTTCATGTTTTATCCTCCATATACAAATGTAGGCAGAAAGACTCATTATCTGGTATGGCGGAGAAACGAAAAAAAAATATTCTCCATAATGAGAATCGTATTTACCATATGGCAGTGTCCCATTGCGCCATAATAGCAAGAGGAATAATTTACAAATTCGACATTAGAATCATATATATATTCCATAGTAGACAAATTCAGTGTTCTGGTAACAAAGATTAATAAGTAATTTGTAGATTCATTCCAATTGAGGTCGTCGTGGCACAAAAGCACAACCATGTGACTGTAAAAGTGATGGTTGTGGGTTCAATTACCACTCAGGGTAATGAAATATTTAATATTTTCACTTCTTCGTTCTGGATAAGTATGTCGTTGAGTTTCTCCACTCAATACGCTTTACATTGAGAATTCGACAGCAAGTAGGAAACGGAAGTCTCTTATTGGAAACGGAGTGTATTAAATTAGTTTCCTCTGCTTATCCTGGTGGGTGTAGCCATATGGGGGGTATAGCGTGCATCGACCACTAGTCTATTCATAATTATTTGATAATAATTTATAAATATTTTAATTTTATTAGGTCACATAATTGTTGATTACTATGAATTTAATGCTATATATCTAGAGATGGAATACATCACGGCAGATTATCCTCCACCAGCAAATTGACAAGTCCTGGTCGCATTCAATACGAGGGGAAACGTTTTTATTTGCTTTTTCCTGAACGCGCCGATACCTTCGTCACAAATACGGAAAAATATACAAAAGCGTTTTTGTTGATTGAGTGTTCATATTGATGTACTCGTCACAAACACATTTATAAAAGAAATATAAATCACGAACGAAAATATTATAATAAAAATAACAACGTCAGGAAACAATGTGATGGTTTTTTTTCAGCTGAATTCTGGAGGCCAGACCGAGCTGCACTTTGCCTCAACACTAGAGTGAAGAATTAATAGTACTCGAGTGGAAATCGAACCCACAACCAATCGCGTTTACACTGTCCTAAATAATGCAACAATTCAGTCAATCTTACTATAACTAGACTATTGTTACCCTACATGTGAATAATTGATGAGAGTACACGTGCGTTTTCCATTTTCGAATTTATAATCGAATTAACAGTCATAGAGTAACAATATTTATTCGAAATTTCCTGTATAATTTTAATGGAATATGCCTTTTTCCATATTCATAATTTTATAATATTATACACGTATATTACAACGATGTACATTTTTTTTAAACATGTTTTCTAAATAAATTTCGTTCACATAAAATATCAAACTATTTCATTTTTATAAAATCTCACCAAAGCCTTGATAGAAACACGATAATGGACGTTACAACACTTATTTTAAATTGGCTTCACTTTGCCGAGAAAGAAATTCCATTTTGACATACATTCGCTTTATTTTTTCAGTAATGAATATTGCTTTGTCAATACTTATCATTGTTTACGGTTTTTTCTGATGGTTTGCGTCACATGTGATCATAAAAATTGGGAAGTCTTTTGGGAAGTTTCAGATTATTCCGGCATAGCTCCATGGTAAAAAACAGAAGCAAAATCATAATAAACTAAAGCAAGCAGCAAGAGAGAAATTCGATTACAAACTAAATACTGGAAGAATGACACATAAAAAACTTGAGGTGTGCGAGGTCCGTATGAAAAGTTAGATGAGGTTAATGTCAGTCAGAGAGTTAGTATGAAGCGCACCTTCTTGACTAGTTCTGCCAGAACGAAATTACTCCAAAAAATATTTTTCCTATGTATTTTTAGATTTTTCCATCATGTATAGGGTATTTAAAATGAGCATTTTTTTATTTGTTCTTTATTTTATAGAAACAAAATATCAACTATCAGATTCTTTGTTAATTACTTATAGAGGCCACACGAGTTTGAAAGGTCACCGAAGTTCACTTACAAAATAATAGCAATTCAGGTGACTTGTTTTACAAACAAAACCGTTTGCGCATAGAATAAATAAATCTAGCTCTCTTGACAATAGGATATGTGGACAAACGCACAGGTGTGAACTTGACACGTTTTCATAATACTCAGAAAAATGGAACGGATCATCCTTCGAGTATACAACGGAGTTGAGTAGAAGGTATTATTCCAAGAGATTATGAACGAGGGCGGCAATTCGTCAGGCGTTTGTCGGACTCACCTACGAGTGCGAGTATGTACGGTTTTGCTTACTTTGTCCGCCAAAATACGGGAAGCTTTGTTATATGGGCGCGAAGTGTACACGTGTTCATTGTTGTTGATCGAAAGGTCGTCTCTTTGTAATCTTAAATATAAATTTTTTTTCTATAAACATATTGGATTTTATACTATTATATTACGTTGATCGAGTACATTTTATATTATTTATTTTTGTAAAGTTGTTCAAATAAATCTTTACAATAAAATATGTATGTGTAAATGAAAATCTTATTTATATTTTACAAAAGAAGATTTTTGGAAAGAAAAGGAGGAAAGGTGACTGCACAGTTGTGCCTCATCATCTTCGATCAACTTTATATATTAATAATTCATACTACATACATCATAAATACTGTATAGATATATCCCATGAAAAACATAAGTGTGAAATGAGAGCCAAGTAAAATGTTAACATCACACAAAAAAAGTAAGGCGTCGTTCACGACTTTATCGATAAAAGAATGGCATCTATATAGATACCGAGTTCTGTGCTCGCTTGGTAAAAATTCAAGCTTTAAATTTTACTGGATATTTTGTTACGTTTCAGCTTGTCCTGGACTGTACGGTTGATATTTGGTATGGTGCCTGGTGGTAAAAAAAAGCCAAGTCAAGAGATTGAATTTTATCTCGATTACAAAGTTTAATTTAGCCAGACACGCTAGCGCCTGTCTTGATTTATATATTTAACAACATGTATTTAATGACAATTTCTGTAACTAAGTAAAGTAAATACAAATAAATATGAATATTTTCATTTCTTTACTTTAGGAACAAAGCAAAGACGGAACGGAGGGTTTCAACTCTAGGCTCCCTCTGCCTACTTTACTATAGTTGGAATTTAGCATGCAACTGATTTAAATTATTCTATAATTAGCTATAATAAAGACAAAATAATCAGAATAATTTAGATTCAAAAACATAATGCACTCAGCGAGCACAAACGATTCGTTATTAGGGTATCGGAATATGTCACACTCACGTCACGTCACGTCACGCTGCCATTTCAAAGGGTCATAATTGCCACAGTGACAGTTGCCGCATACAAAGGCTATTCAATGCGAATGCATTCATAAAATATGTGTGTCAAAGTTTGATGGACTATCTGGCTTTGGCTCGCTGCTAAAGGATATTACTCATATTGAAATATACGCGATGATAGGAGAGACGTGTGTATGTATTTCACGTATGTGTAACGTGAATTTTAAAATGTGAGTCTGTTTTTAGAACATTTACGACGTTACAACGATATGGAGCTAGTTGATTCTTTTGTTTGTATAATATATTTTACGATATCTGTATAATATATCAGACTTTTAGGTTTAAATAAAAAAAAACTTAAAAAAAAACAAATCCAACATACTAAAAGCATACTTAACGTCACTGAACGGATAAATTTCGTCCCTAAGACTTCACTTCCGCCAGTTTCCCGCTTCCACAACCGCCTAATAAAAGTAAACGACCCAATAAGCCTTCAAAACAATCGTCTCAGTGCAAACATTGGTTCGCGACGTACGACGTACTCTACATACATACAAGTGACTGTAACGCGACACGAGCGTGAACTGGTTACTGTCAACAGAGGGGTGGCGTAATTAAAATATACCATTTGTATAACGTACAGCTACTGTGTAAGTTATTTAATTTATTGTGTGATAATGTGATATGTTATTTTGTATTGTTAACATCTGTGCAGGGAGATTTTTAAGAATTTCCGTTAAACTACATAAATAAGTTCTAATGAGCGTATAAGAATTTCGATGTGATGAGAACGCATTACTTGGCCGTCAGAGAGGTAACCCGCAGCACCTCGCTAGTATCAAATTTTCATACAATATTTAAAAAAATTATAAATATATATTTAATTATTTGTCATAGGTATATGAAATATAAATTGATATTTCAACCTAAATTATTGTATACAACATCACGCCATATCCCGCAACATCAGGGAAGGAAGAGAGAACTTAGTGTTAAGACACTCCGTTCCCCAACAGAGCGAAGCGCGTATTCTTGTGCCCCTGCGCCACGAGTAGTCTATACAATAACGGATATAGTTACAAGATCAACTAGTACCCTAAGCAGCCATAACCCAATCTAAGTATTAATGTGATTCAAATATTAAATTGACTGGAACCAACATACAAGCCAAATATAAGGCACAGTTACCTTCGTTTACAGTACTAGACGGTACGTAAATGATATTTGCACTACCCGGCTTATTTGAGTAGGGTAGTATAGAATTTGGTGCTTATGACAACCACTCCAGGTGTAACATTTCCCTGTTCTGCTACGTTTGACTGCAGACTTTTGACAGTTTTAAAATACGTTGGAAAATATATAGTAATATAAAATACTAATAATATATAAAATACTTTACAATTTTAAAGTTCTTCAATCAATTCATTCAGTTCAGCAGCACTCAGATATATATAGTAAATAATAATTAGTGAATGTCATGTAATATTTTCTTATAATTATCAACAGTACTAGAGCTATATTATTTTTTTTTTATTTTCACGCATCATAAAATTACAATACAATAACAAGAAAGATTTATAAAGAAAAAATGAGCGGTAAGATAGGTTGGAAGGGAGACCTCGGTTGACCTTCAGAAACACATCATCTAAGATACTGATGGAAGATCTTGTAAAAACCATGAGAACCTCTCGGTTGAAATGTAGAGGTTGATGAAAGTGGACGAGGCGAATGAAGTATGCAGAGACAATTCTATATTCTTTACAAGATTCCTTTTGGCATACAATTACAACTGATCGCCTATGTTGAAATACTGTTGAAAATTTTCACAGTCTTGGTAATTCAAAACTATCTTGCATCACTTCCAACACGTTAAAATACACTTACAAGACGGTATTTGAAACAGAAACTTCGCAGCATATTTCCCGTGGGCACCGCTGTTCTACAGATTGATTACAACCGATTAAGTATGTAAGTTATCTGACCTGCGCTGGCAACATTTTGCGCACACTGTGCAACAGTGTTAAACATTTTGCAACTCTTCAATATAGCGTGACGGCCGTCGCAGTACATAGTTGCTGGTTTTTGAATAGCCTACTTTGGAACTTGATAATAAAAAAAATATCACTCTCTATAGTCTTCGTACATACATATGGGAACGAAATGACTAAACACTAGATACTCTTTGCCTACCCTGTTGCGTGAGGGATACAGCGTGAAACTGATTTTATTTCAAGAAACTATAGAATGACATTAAAAATATTGAAGTTATTCAAATATGATTTAATTAACTAGCAAATGCATCGTCCTGCAGCTCGGTGGTGAAAGTGACAGCGCTACGGACGCTACGGACACGGTCGGACGCGTACGAGACAAGCGGCAGAGGACGTCGCACGGAATGATTGCGTCGCGCGCCTCGGCGCCTCCAGCCGCACACTGTGGATAGGCTCTTTCGAAGATTACATATCAATATCCTGGTGCCAGTATATATGAGAATCCAATAAAATTATGAAAATGTGTAGATAGGATATATTTAAGTAAATAGTAACAATGAAGAGGTACAAGGGTGTGACTGTAATGCGACGGTCGTGGGGTTGATCCCCACTCGAGGAAGTGATTTATTATTTATTAATGTTCGCTCCTACACTAAGGGGTAAATCCGGCGTTGCTCAGCTGGTTTGGAAACGTCGAACGTATAAGTGATGAAAGAATGGCAAATAAGATTTATGATGGAAAAGTGAGTGTTAAGAGAGGTTAGGGGAGACCTCGGTTGACATTCGAAAACACAGTACTGGAGGAAGGTCACATAAAAAACATGAGGTCTAGAGGGTTCCAGACCTCCCTCCAGGCATGCATGAAGAGGTTGATGACAGTGGACGAGGCGAAAGAGGTATGTAAGGACCGCAGCGTTTGGCGCTCCGTTCTCTCTGGTCAAACTCTTTACATACATGCGTACATCGCTTACCATAGTGAGGAAGGATAATAAATTACATGCAGTCTTTTGAGTGGATGTCGAACCCACAACCAGTGCGCGGCCAGCCACTTTCCCACTGTTCCACGATGGCCTCGTATTTGCAATATTGAGACGTGTTGCTTGGTCCTTACCTAGCAATAAGTAAGTTGAGTATAAAAATAAGAGATGTAATAGATTTAGACTGAGGCTTTTTTTTATTTTACAAGAATATAAGCATAGTTTACATATTCTATTTGTAATATACATATACAAAAGTTTAATTTAAATAATGAAATACAATATGTGAAACGTCATATCTGCCTAAATGTATGCTAGTATTGTATCTTCGATCAATTGTATATAGCTGATCAAAGTGATACATTTATATATTCTATTCATATTTCTTACAACTAAATATATATTTTATATTCAGAAACGAGAATAAGCGACAGACTAGAAGCCTGTCCAAACTTCTTCGTTTTACGAGTATGAGAAACTCCTCATAGTAGAATAACGCAAATTGCAAAACTAAAGTTTCTGTTTCAATATTTTTTAAGTTCTCTTTTGGTACAATCTAAATGTAGATAGATTAAATAATAGATAGAATAAAA
The DNA here is from genome assembly GCA_037355905.1 of Heliconius aoede. Lineage (NCBI taxonomy): Eukaryota > Metazoa > Arthropoda > Insecta > Lepidoptera > Nymphalidae > Heliconius > Heliconius aoede. The sequence goes on from JBAIZZ010000050.1 coordinate 84,337, forward strand.
TAAATAATAGATAGAATAGATAGAATAATAGATAGAATAAATAAAAGATAAAAGATTGAAAAAGGGAGGGAAAAAAATTACAAAAAGAAAATGTAACATTCAACAATAATACGAGAATCCTACGCAGACAGATAGTTGTGGGAGCAATTACTGTACTTATGTTTATTGAAATGAAGGAAAATAAATCAAAAAATTGACTAATAATAAAAATATTACTAGAAGAAATATTTTAATATATTATCTTTTTTATTTATTAGTTACATTTTCATAAATCTAAATCTTGTCCCTTAATCATATGAAAGCTGAACAAAAACTACTTAATTTAAACCTTATTTGATGAAAATGATAGATGAATTTCATGAAATTTATATATATATCAAAAAATTGTCTCTTATCCTAATTTTGAAACAAGACTTATGGTATTTCAGGGCAAAAGGTTTGAAGTATCATACCGCAACCAGTAATAACGTTTCATAAAACAGCTCGAGAGCTTCCGCGTCGAGAAATAAAAGACCCCCAACCCAATAATTACTCGAAATAAATCAAGCTTAATACGTTTTATATTTTCATTTACCGCGAAAATCAGATAGCTATTGTTCAGATCGCTGAAAACTCCAATGATATACACAAAATACAATGTGGAATGCTTACAATATGAAATATGATGGCCGTCGTAGCGCAGGGATACAAGGGTGTGACGCGACGGTTGCGGGTTCATATCCCATTCGAGTGAATTAATTGTTACTTATTATTTTTTTCATTTCATTGCATAGTTACGCCACTCAATACGCAATGCCTCGAAAAATTTGGCTGAAAGGGGGAAACGGAGTGTCTTGACACTAACTTCCCTCTGCCTACTCTACTCTATGCGAGATACAACGTGAAGATGGTTTATTTTAAATATGTATATTGTATATGTTACTACGTACATTTGTTGTCCACTGTGTATAAATGTATGTAATAAATGTATATACGCGCTGTAGTATAACATTTTTTGTTAAGTATAACAAATTTCAATAGCTAAATAAAAAATATATTAAACGTACATGTCTATTAGTTAAAATCGATAGTTCATACAGAGTTCCTTTCAAAATTTAAGAAGATATAACTTTTTACCATTTTCTAACAAATCTGTGACAAGTCGTAGAAACTCATCAACACGTAGTCGCTGAGACATACGACTCTCCGCGGGGTCGAGCTACGTCGAATTGTAGCTGTTTGCGTGCTGCTAATGTTGTATCGATCTATACTGACTCTTGATAGGAATCTCTTATATTGCCATATATTTTATATTAACTGTGTGTAATAAAAATAGATAATTACTGCAATGATACTGAAAACGAAGTGTCAACAGTTTTCTATATTTTGCTTATTTAGTGTAACAATGACATAATTGATAGCGCTGTCGAAAAAATTAAAGTAAGAATGACATAATTCTTAATCCAAATGTTTATATTAAGAAATAGATAAAAATATAATACTTTTTCATGTATCTTCCTTACCTAATAATATGGACGAACCAATTTTAGAGTTACGTTTTTTAACCAATTTCCATGATCACCTCATTTTGTTTATTATGATAATTAAAGAAAAATTATTCATATGTTTAGACATGAATTTTATAAGGAAATTAATTTTGTTCTGTTTATACACACATATCAGATAATATAAATATATACTTAATTTACTCTTTCAGAAATTTAATCTACCATTCACATTCATAAATATATATATATTTGAAATATGCTTTAAAGCAGTATGTAAATAAACGATATGTTTATATTCGTTCGGTACAAGCTACGTATTATTAATTAAATTTTTAATTATAACTTGAACGTATATATATATGAGTACATCTAAATACACTTTACACCTTCCCAATATTTCTGATTTATGTAAGTCTTATTTCAATCAGAAGGTAGGCAGACAGAGCTTAGTGTCTAGGCGCCCCGTTCCCTGTGGAACTCAACACCGCGTTTCGCCTCGATACCAGAGCGAAGATAAATATTTCATTTCCTCAAGTGGGGATTGAACCCATAACGTCTCGTTACCAGTGTTCGCGCCTATAATCGCTAATTTGTGCATCTGCGCGAGGCACGAGGGCCTCGTTTAGTTTTTTCTCATCGTACAAACAGTAAACTTTTCCAAACTTCTTAATCAGTTTTACGATTGTTAATGTGTATACATTTTAAATATATATTTTTTATTTTATATTAAAGGTTTTTTTTTTGAGTCCAACACTCAACTTTTCAGATCAAAGCTTCACTTAAATATAATATAATATAAATAAAAAAATTTCGTTCACATTCACACGTTCACAGACCAACGATGGTATTGATTATAATTTAATTAACAACAATAATACTTAAAGATAAAAATAAAACTGATGGCGAAATGCAAATATCACGTACATACATTACAAATTTGAAGAGAGATACCCACTTCAACAATAAGTACCCATAAAGCCGTAAGTAATACAAAACAATGATCTTTACTTTCGAATTTAATACTTGAAAAGTCAAAAGAGATAAGTTTGTACTGTCGCTAAAGTATTCTGCAGATCTGCGAGGGATCTGCATTGCTAATATTTTCTATTTTATTAATACTGTGCAACTGAATAGTAGTGCTTTGGTTTGGTTTATAGATATGTAATATAACGCTATTTTTTTTTTTAATTATTTAATATCAAAATAGAATGTGGTACATTTAAATTTTATTTTAAATTATATAAATTAGATAAATTTTCTAAGATGCAGCTTACTTCGTCATTCGGCATCGAAATACGACATAAAACTTGAAATTATAACACATTTTTTCACCACTAAATTTTTATTGTTTATTTATAAAAAAAAGTTATATTTTATATTTATATAATTAAAATAGTTTTCCCATCTAATAAAATTATTCACATAAAATAAGTTAATTTATATTTTTCTTAATCTACAAAATATATTTAGATATCAAGTCAAAGGGCGTGTTTAATTTAAAATGGCATTAATTCATCTGGGGGCGTTCGTAACGCGCGTAATATATAGAGAGAACCGACCGTACTTAAAGCGTTAAGCCGCGATGTGATAGCTAACATTAATAACTTAATACACTTAAACAGACCTCCTCACTTATTCAGAAAGTACATGTTACATATGTGTAGTGAAGCCAACATTTTATAATGAAACTGAGATGTTTGCAAAAGTTAGTTTTTTGATAAATAAGTAGTTTTTTTTTTGTATTTTTATTTCAAGGAATATAATATTGTTCTTAAATTTAGATTTGATGATGAAATAAAACGTAGCAATTAAAAGAATTATAATAATAAAATTATATTAATAATTCATTTTATTTTATTAAAATTTACCTTCTTTTGTATGTAGATGTACCTAGTGAACTTAAGTATTCACCAATCATTATAAAACTGTTACTAAAAAAAAATAAAAAAAATATTGACAATATAAAGAAAATTATTGATTTAATATCGTATTGTCATGGCCCAGCTGGGCCGCATTTGCGTTGTGGATTGAAATTCAATTTGGCTGTTGAGCATTTATAACTTAAAATAGATTTTCCAGTCCATTTCAACAAAGCGTGGGATTAAGAAGACAACTCTATATCTTTGTTTGTTCAGAAAGCTGAATGCTCTTCTCTTTAAAAAATGTAAATGTGAAATAAAGAAGTTAAAATATAACTTGTTGTAATTATACTAATGTAATAACGAAAAGGGACGTCTTGAATGTTCATTGAAAATGATTTAGTTATAAACGCAAAATTGTATAAAAACGAGAACGGCGAATGAAATTCATCTTAATAGCCATTCTTGTCATATTTCGTTTTATTTATGGCGTACAATACATTTATATTAAAATTTAGAAATATCTCTGTGAAAATCCAGTCGTTCGTGTAAACGCCTGTAAAGGTTGTATGTTCGATTCTCACTCGAGGAAATGAAATATTTAATACTTTTATTTCTTCGACAGAGTAGCGCTAATCGTAATATGTTAAGCTTTAACATATCCCGCACACAGGAGAGTAGGCAGAGGGAATGTAGTGTTAAGACACTATCCGTTCCCCCACTTTCTGCCGAATGCTGGAGGCATTGCGTGTTGAGAGACAAAACGCAACGCTGCGCTTTGCCTCAACACTAGAGCGAAGAAATGGAAATATAAACGCAAATAAATATTTCATTCCCTGGAGAAGGTTTCGAACCCATAACCGTCGTGTTACAGTGATACCCTTGAGCCGCTGCGCCACAACGGCATCAACCGTAATAGTTCTTGTATGTTTTTATATAACGTGACACTATAATAAAAAGAAGTAGTAGTTTGAAAATCTGTTTAACTTGTTGTGTGAGGTCACAATTTTAGTTTCTCTTTGAGTTTCTTATTGGTTATTGGGTTAGAAGTTTTCATAAATTTATTATACATTATTTTTTTGCGTTATACGCTTCATTTTTAAGTTTATTGATTATTATAATATATCGTGTGAAATTAAACCAATCACTAAGTGTGATACTTAGTTGATAAAAAAATATGTTAAATATTTATTCAAAGTCAAAGAACAAAATCTACCACAAAAATTCCATTGCGATCCACAAAAACCGCATATACAAACACAAGTTATATAAAAATCTGAACTAAATTTCAGTTAGGCAAATTTATTCGCCACTTTGCATTTTTAGGCGTAACTCACAACGATTTGACCAATATAAATGTCATACAATTTGTCAGCCTTACGTGGTACGTACTTGCCGGGCGCAGGTGTGACATGAGATAATGACAGATTCCACTTGCCAAGTTAGCGGTGTCAGTCTTCACCCTCGTCATCTGCGAAGTTATATAACTTCTTGAGTCTACTACAGTGTTTAATTAGCCAATCAATTATGAAATTCACTAAATCTGTGTTTCACAACACAGTGTGTTTTAGAATTATAATTTAATATATTCATTTATATATTATGACACGATCGATATTTTACTTGTCAATATTTTAATGGCTTTGAGGCCATAGTGGCGTATTCAAAGCAATAAAAAAATGTTATAGAAATTACAATAGTATAGTAAAAAAGTTATACTAGAAGTTTACATATTAAAGTAATACAAACTCATGTTAGAAGCAATTTTAGCTGTTTATTAAATGATTCATCATGTATTTCAAGCAGGCGAAGCGTTCATTTTCATTTCGTCGCTCTGGCACCTGGGAAGCCCGGCGTTGAGTTCCACCACTCAACACGCGTTTAAAAAATTCGAAGAAAAGTGGAAAATTGAATATTCCAACATTACTTCCTCTACCTACCTTCCTATATGCGGGAAATAGCACGCAACTTATTTATATATTTAATATATATTTTACTGTTTTTATCGAGAAATTAACCGCATTAAAAATAAAGAACTAACAAGTTTAAAAACTGTAAATACATTATTAATATATGATTCACCTAAAAATTATACCAGCACATCCGCTTTAATGAAAAAATTTACGGACAACCGATAACCTTAAATGACTTTTTACATTAGAAAGATAATATCTAAATAACAGTTTTAGGACGAGCCCGTACGTTTGTATTCAAATCCCGATTCCCAGGTGTAGATACTTCGTATATGGAAAATTTAATAAAAATTTTCGTATGCAGAACGTACAGCCTTTGACTATTGTTCTATTTTGGATGGTAAAATTTCCAATTCAATTAAATTTTTATGTAAATTTTTGTTTTTTAAGACGATAGGGTTGATTTTTTAAATGCTACATAGACTACAAATATATGTGTATAATGGTTTTCTTATACGAAATATTTATAAATTTTAAATTTTCTAAATTGTTCCTTTATTTCTATTGTAAATTCCCAGTTTGAGATAGTAAATCAATACGTTTTGCTTACGCAGCGAATTCCAAAAAAATAATTTCTCTACATAATATGTATAGTCGTATAACTAATATCTATACACACAAAATATATCAGTACGTACATTGACGCATACGCGGACTATAATCACGTCATGCAGTCATCTGTATACCTATAAATCGTAGCCGTTGGCTCCAGCAGTGAGGATACAATAAAGCACGTGTCAGGGCCGTTGTCACCCGCTCTCACGCCGCCTGAATTTAAACCACTACCTACTTATTACTATTTTCTGCGACTGTTAAACCTAAAAGAAATTTACTTAGTGGGCTACAATTTTATTTGTTTGCTATTCAATTCTAACTGGACCGGAAGTAGCTGGGGATTTAATAAAATATTTTACTTATGGCTTTTTGTATATTTTTTGAGGCCGTCCGAGCATAACGACTGTTAATGCAATCTTTGTTAATTCCGATTTTTATTTCCTCCTTACGTAACAGACTAACTAAACTATTCAAATTAACTGAGCTCTTCATATCCTATACCTAGAATTGAGTCACTGGAAATACAATAAAGCACATGTCATGCGTGTTGTCACCAGCTCTTACGCCAACCGAATTTTAACATTTTCAGCTATTTTTCATTTTATTTATTCTAGACTAAAGTTTGGACGCTGGAATATAGACATTTTTTTTTACTATGCTGGCTAACATAAATACGTAGAATCGTTGGTTTAATGAAATTTTTAAAAAGGCATGAGCTTTATAAAAAAGTTAAAAAATGTGTGAACATTTATGGCTTATTATAATTTTTTTTCTTTATTTTTATCATTTATAATAATTTCGTATCCTAGTAGATATAAAACATCTAAATACCTATATATACCATCAGAATTTAAATGCCTAATAAAGCTAATAATATAAATTTCAAATAATTCTACCTTTTCAAAAACAAACAATAGCTTAACTTAATTGTTGAATGGCGTAATTCAACGCCGCATTTTTGCCTCGAGACCAGAGCGAAGAAATTAAAATATTCAATTTTTAATTTCCTCGAGTGGAAATAGAACCCATAAGCTATCACGTTTACAATTATATTCTTATGCCACGACTATAACCAATATAATTGGCAATTATAACACAAAATCTTAGAACACAAGCCCGCTACGTTAGACGACGGCCTATCTGGTGACACAGACAGTCTAAAACCTGTTTAATTAATCGAGAATCAAGATTATTAATTAATTCATCTAGGAATTCCTTAGCTTTGGCGACGTTTGCGGGCAGAGGCCAGCCCTGTTAACCTTTGGAGTATCTAAGCTGAATAGGCTTTAATCAATTCTAGCAAGAATTTGTATTGACGTTATCTAACATATTATATGTTACAGAAACTAAATTAGCCTTTATTATTAATTTAGTAATTGACAGTCGGTTATCAAATATGTAAACAATTCTTACATTATTTACTAAATGAATTATTTGTCAAATTAATCAAAAAAAAAACAAAACTTTAGAAATATAATTTTTCAAATATAATAAAATTTTGAAAAACCATCACAATGTGGACCATAGAACGCTATTATTCAAAGCCAATTACACAATAGTTAGACAAAAAAATACTGGCCGCGGCAAGTAGCGGTATGATCCCGGCTTTATTTCAGAAATATATGTAAACTAAAAATAAGTATAACAAGGCAAAAATTGTGTAAACTCTCTGTATAGAGAGTTTTAGGATCGCCACACAAGTTGCAAACACAAATGAAAGCGAACACACTCAGGAGGGTATTTATGAACTAGATAACGTCAACGCCAAAAGTGGATTACCCCCATCCACCTTCACTTTAATTATCATTATACGTGAATCATTATAATGATTGAGGCCAGCCGTGGTGTAGGGACACAAGAGTATGCTTATAAATGCGAGAGGTTGTCGGTTTGATACCCACTCGAGGAAATGAAATATTGAATATTTCGATTTTTCTAAGTGGGGAGAATAAAGGTGAATTCCGCCACTCAACACGCATTTCCTCTAGAATGCGGCGGAAAATGGAGAGCGGAGTGTCATTGTCGGAGTGTGTACGGATATCAAATAAAAAAAATATATTTTTATATCAAATAAAAATAAATAATTTCAAAATATATTCTGTTAAAAAAAATTGGAATTTAGATTCCATACTATTATCATTTATGCCATTTATTAGTTTTGCAAGTAAATTAGTACGACTCAAATTCCAGCACAGTGGTGGTGTATGTGGGAAAATTCAGAAATCAAACGATGGTTATTGGAAGTAGTTGTGATTCCAGCAGGTGGGTGATGAGTGGCATATGAGTATAATTAATTCCTCCTGAATAGAGATTGTATTCACAACTGTCATGTCGTGGAAATTAAATATAGTAAATATTTCATTCCCCTAAGTGGAATCGAATCCATATCTATCACCCCTCTACACGCCCTTTTTTGTTTTCTAAATACATCTAGACAATATTATCTTCATAATATTATTTAGATGACTTAACCATTTCGCGCAATATTCAATAAGAAGTTACTTCAATTTTAGTGTCTTTCGACTACTTTATTTGTTTACTTGTAACGCTTTTGACATCAAATGTACCGACACCAACATATCTATACCTACACTTGTGTAAGGGAGTAGTGTAATTTATGAGCCGGCGAGGCTCTGCGGCCGCTGAAATAAACGCTTTTGTTCGCGACCGGAATGTTTCTAAATCACTCTCAGATACAATCGGTAATGCTGCACTTTTTTATTTTCCTCCACCACACCCACTTAAATACTGGTGTTAAATTAAAAATCTCGATCGTTGAATCTGAAATAGAGAAATTCTTTTGTGGGACAGATAAAATTTATTTCTGTTCTGTGTAACAAACGATTTCAAATTCTATATATATATATTATTAACTTTAACTTATTATTTTTTAAAATTAAACTATAACAATAGTTTCATTTAAAAGATTACCCGGATTAATCGCGTACGGTACATAGTATATTTAGTATTACATATTTTTAGAAATTCGTCGTTTCGAACACTTAGCAGCAGTCCGTGGTCACGGGTATACCTACGAATGATATGCGCAGACAAAAAATAAACGCTTAAGTAATACACAATCAGCTTCACGCTGTATCCCGCACACATCAGGGTAGGCAGAGGGAACTTAGTGTTAAGAAACTCCATTCCCCACTTTCTGCCGAATTCTGAAGGCACTGCGTGTTGAGTGTCAGAACTCAACACCGCCCTTTGCCTCGAAACCAGAGCGAAGAAGTGAAAATATAAATGTAAATAAATATATCACTTCCTCGAGTGTCGTACGACACGATCGTAGTATAAATTAATACATTTCTCCCTAAATTGAATTCGAACTCACAAGTTTTGTATTTATCTATCTATTTAAAATAAGAACCGCATCGCACCGGCATATAAAATAATTTTCATCGTGTTCCCTTAATGTTAACTGAACAAATAAGAAATGATACTTGAATTTGTAAGACGCCTTTACACTCCATTCTGTGGCAATTTTATACGAGAAACTCGATTCGAGCGAAGTCCACAGTTCTTTGTATGCGCTCCTTGTGAAATGCATAAAGTTGCAACACCAAACTTTGTGCATAAAAATCGTAACAGAGTTTCACCTGCAATTTTCAAAACAAATATCCCCAGAACGTTTGAGCAAAAGTGCTCGCAGAAACTTTATTTTATATCAATGTTATTTTTTCCTGTCTGCGAGTCCTGTAATCGTTGCAGCATCATTTATATATTTGGCGTCTTCAAAATTTCTTGACTTCCCTCATACCCTGAAGGCTCCACTTTTATTCGATTGCCTTATTCTCTTTTCAGTTCCATTATATTATAAATTTGAGTTGGCTTTCATTTAATCGACAACTGCAAAAAGTTTGTTCGCTGAAGATAAGTGACTTCAGGATTTTGTCTACAGTCAATATAAATGTATAGATTTAACTTTTTTCTTCACCATTTTTACTCATTTTCTGGGCATATTTCTTTTTCCATTCCTTAATAAATTTTATGTTATTTATAGCTTATAAAAGGTCTTTGAAAACGGACTACATTTTATAACAAATCTCAATCCCTTTTTTACTCTTTTAGGCGTGGTAAATATTTCAAAATTTCTTTTTTACGAGTGCTTATAGAGCATATAAGCAATAAGGTTTAATTATAACGTTCTCGGCTTAGACATTTGGAATATGCGTTGTTCTCTAGGTATGTGAGTCCCTTTACAGTTTCTAATATAGAAAGATTACAAGTGAGCAAGCTGTTACCACAATATTCTTATATTCAAACCTAAACGCTGTGTCCAGTAAATTCTGACGTCAACGCTTGTTGAGGGACGGAACGCAATGCCTCAATTTAAATTTTATAAAAACAAATAATTATAAGCGCTTATTAATATTTCTACGGAGCGTTGATCGTATGAAATATATTAGTATCAATAAAAAAATATATTAATACAGTTGAAGGCAGCCGGGAAAATTAAGATTCACTGTTAACGAATTGTTACACGTTCAGCTTGTTTTGGAGACTACTTTGTGATTACCTCAATTACAAGTGACCGAAAACAATCCCTGACTTATTTAACTGTGCCAATTTTGTGTGGATATTTTTGTTATTTTTAAGACATCATCATACAAGGTTCCCTCTGCCTACCCTGCTATATGGGATACAGCGGGAAGGTGGTTTAATTCCATTTCCCCGATTAGGAAACGAACCCACAACCAGTCGCGTTTCGCCCCTGCCCCACAACCGATCTCATTATTAATATCTCAAAAATTTATAAACATAAATCCATAATGTCCATATCAACCTAAACCTGGGTGCACTAAGCGCCGAGTTGAACTATAAAGCATTTCAATACACACGAGTCTATTGACCGCATGCACTTTGACTCTATATATTATTGAGGGTATAAGCTTGTCACGTTATAGAGAAGTGAAGAGAGAATATTAACGGATTCAGAAATTGCAAATGATACTGCATTTAGCAGCATCTATTGGAATTTAGTTACTAGATATTTTTTTTTCAATTTACTTTCTTAAAATATAATATTTATAAAATTGATTGTCTATGTAGGTCAGACAATTATATTGAGGCCAGTCGTGGAGCAGGGGCACAAGCGTGCGACTGCAAATGAAAAAGGATTGGATTCTCATTTTTGGAGGAAATCAAATATTAAAAAGAGCGGCGTTGAGTTCCTCCAATAAAGATTTAAAAAATCGATGTCTAGAAACCTATAATTATATTATTTTCCAAAACTTATATAACCAATAAACACATCATTCGTGTCATTAAATATTTCAATTATTTTGAAAATTTTACAGTACAATTTTACAATGAATTCTATTCATTCTCCAAAACTATAGAAGTACCGTTTTAACTTCTTATATATTATATTAAGCGGCAATTCCGATGGAGTCGGAGAGATTACTTTCCGTTTAACAAATTTAAGACGTAATTATACAAAACAAAACGCAAAAATAAATCTATAACATATGACGCGTTTCTTCGAACAATTATATTATCTTCTATTATAAGTTTTGAAAAAATTGTCATATTTTATAGATTTATTTTTTAAAAATCTAAATCTTTTCGAATAAACTATAATTTTTTTAAACTACAGAGAAAAGAAAATAGTATGACATTTAAGGTAAAAACATAATCTCCGGAAGCGCTTCAATATGCAGTTGCCGCTGCTAGATTTTTAACTGAATTTTGTAATAACGTTTACTACGAAATTCCTTTCACTGCCAAACGAAGGTTACTTCCTTTTAAATGGTCAAGCATAGTTTGATAAAATTAAAAAAATATCTTGCTATAGTTAGTGAGTGAGTGAGTTAGAACAATTATCTTTGTTAAATGATACAGAAATAAAGCATTGTCGTTGCCTCCCTTTTTATGAAAAGGATGGTTGTATATTGAAATCTTATTTATTTTTAGTTTTATGCTGCATCTCGCATGTCTTGCATCATCCTGCTAGGATAGGCATAGAAATCTTGGGAACCATTCCAATCTATACTTTCAGCTGAATTGTGTAGGCATTCGCCTGTCGCAGAAAACCAACCCCCCACCCCCACCTTAACGCAATATATTTTTAAAAATTACTATAAGTATCATTCGTGATTGTACATATGGTGTCTAAATTAATATAAAGAGAAAATTTAGTTGTTTATTACGCTTTGTCTGCTTACATGAAATTAGCATTTTTTAAATGAGTTACTATTCAAATAATACAGTGTATATGTACTGCACCACATTCAATTCATTTACTTTGTGTTTTAGTTTACATGCAAAAACGTAACTGACTCTACATTCAAAGCAACGGGGGCTTGAATAAACGTCTACAACGTTTCGTAGCAGCCGTAGCCCGTAGGCGATGTTCATATTGAGGTTTCATGTTAATATTGTAAAATGTTTGAATATGTGTGCATTTGTTTCATTTAAGGATAAATAGTCTTTATACAAGTTACATTTATTGGTTTTATTTCATTCTTAAGCATAGTTAGTTATAGAGTTCAAGGTCACATATAGCAGAAACTTTACACTCTATTCAAAATAAACAAACACTTTTTTAGAAACTAGGACTAGCGAAGCCGTATTGAAAGTAAAGTAAAGAAATAATCCAACGTCGTGTATAACGTTAATAATCATTCATAATAAGAACTTTAAATCCATTAGAACTAGCTCGGCTCGCTCGGGGACCAGCGCAGCTAAATTTCTTTGCACGTTCGGGAGTCGGAAAGTCGTTTCACAAAGTAATTGCTTATGAGTGGAAGCGGATAAACGAAACGAGTTCCACTCTGGCGGGCCTCGTGAAATGGACTCGGGGGCTTGCATTTAATTAATACGACCGCCAGCCACTACGTGAGAGCCACATCGTCTGAAATGGACTCATTCCTGTTCACCGCAAAACTGACTTTTCCTGCCGAAAATTCAGTAAAAAAATTAAATCGCTGAAATAAATACCCTCCTTCCCCTTTGACCTGGACTCGTAAGGTAATTCTCGCGTTATCTTTTTTATTTTTATGGACATTGTGTGTGTGTGTGTGTGTGCATAGAGTGTTTGTGGAAATAAAATAAAATTTTACTTATTATTAAATTATAAATATTATTTTTATTTTATTTTTTATTATCAATATTTGAAAGCGGTTTTTCAGAATAACTCCAATTGTTTTGTAGTTTAGTTAAACGAAATGCCTTTTTTTAACATAAACTATAATAATTTTATACTTTCTAAATCTGTTTGTGTTAATAATTACTCGTAGAGTTCATACTGAATTTTTCAAAAGATTAACGGAAAGTGAGTGAAATGAAATGAATAAGTGTCAATTAATTCAATATACTAACAAATGTCGTATGGATGAAATTAAAAATATAGATAATATTTATTTTCAAAGAATTAAACATTTAAAAAAAAATTAAGAAATATCTGTTAATATTTATCTAAAATTTGAATAAAATAAATTTAAATTTACATGAATATACCTAATTCTACTACTCAACCTATACCTAACAAAACAAACTCTGTATACAACCAACCAAAGCTGAAACAAAAAAGTGCAATGAATAGGAAGCGTTCCTGGTAATTACGTGAAGGAACTTCCACAGTAACTAATAGCGTAGACAGCGCACAATAGAAAAAGTTGAGGCCAATAGTCTTTAATTTTAGATAGAACAAAGGACACCCGTAGTGGGAGACGAGAGCGCGATTACACAGTGACTTTTGTGTCGCCTCTTTATATTAACGAGAGTTGGTAAAAACGTGGCTATACTAATTCTAGTTAACTATTTTTGTTTATTTTGTTATGTTTTGTAAAAAAAATTTTTTATATTTACGCATCGCGAACGAAATCTAGTTATAAATCTCTATTTATTTTTTTTCATAATTCGACCATTTAAAAGCCATCGCTCGTTGGAAAAGGCATATCCACGCATCCATGCACTTCATCAAACCCATGCTACAGAATATTCAGATTTTAAATATTCCACGGTGAGATTTGAATCAAGAATTATTTTATATAGGCTCCTATTTTTTTAATTATTTAAACAATAATTATACATTATACAATTTATTGCCAATTCAAAATACTACATATAAATGTAACCAAAATATGGAGTGGATTATCTTAGCACTAGGCTCCCTCCCTCTGCCTAACTAGGGGGACAAGGGAAACAGCGGGAACCTGATTTTTCCTTTTGGAAAAATGTAATATACAAGAAATTTAAATACGTACCACCTCCAACAAATTCTTTATTTTTTATTATAGCTGTCTTCGGTATGCAAATTGTGAATTCATTAAATAATTGTACGTCATTTCTGAGCTTTCCTTTTTTTCTCCTTGTTAGGAGTCTCTTGTCCGAAGCACAAAGACGCTTGGACATACTAATAAAACTGTCTAGCTCGTATTTGTATTATACATTTCTAAATAATCTAATGGCCCATTCCCGCTTTTTAAATTAGCTTTTATCAGATCTATACTAATAATGGTTCACGCTTATTAATATTCTCAAGAAAATTGTGTAAATGATTTTTATATAATAAGAAAACCATTATTACATTATGATATATAACAGGAGTGCGTTTGACATAATTTCATAGTTATTGCCATTAATTATTACATTTACTAAAGCCTTTACTAACTAATTTCTTTGTACAATTTTTATGTAAAGGTTCTATTACATCATACTTATAAACTTGCATGTGGCTGCTAGTGCTATAAATACATCATTTAAATTTATTTTTTCTTCATAATTTTCTTCATTACTGAAGGTCGTATCCGTTATGGTTGGCTCTGGTGGAGGAGCAAAAGAGAAGCTTTCATGTCTTGAAATTTGTCAAATCATCGACAAAGTGATAGGCCTCTAGGGCTTCTATTTTATATTGTAAGTTCTAACTTAGTAGGTACACGGGAAGTACCGTATAGGTTTTGATTACGCAGCGAATTTCGTACAAAATGTAGCAAAAATAAAACGTAAATTCTCGTATTATATGATTACGTTGATTTGGAAGCTTTAATTTTTTTTTGTGAATATCAGATACTAATTTCAGATGATATCTCTGCGTGATCTCGAGATGAATTGTCTTAACAGACGGACACACAAGGAACAGGTGATCCTAAGAAGGGTTTCGCTTTAACCTTTTGATGTACAGAACACTAAAAACGAAATAATATATGTATTAGCTTCACACTGTATCCCGCACACAGTAGGGTAGACAGAGGGAACCTAGTGTTGAGACACTCCGTTCCCCAGTTTCTGCCGATTTCTCGAGGCATTGCGTGTTGAGTGGCAGAACTTCACACCGCCCGAAATGGCATGGTTTCCAAAACGCAAATAAAGCTTAAAGCACATTCGCACGGCGTATCGTCATATATCCCGTGACGGCCCGCATTTATCGTTACGCAGGTGCCCTCCATACCTATACATCAACACAGCATTGCCTCAGTTTTGCTTTTCATTTGTCACCTTTAAATTATTTTGCTCATATAAGTAAATTGCAGCGGTAGCAAAGTTATATATGACTGTATTAAATTAGGTTGTCAATGTAATACCAACTCTAGCGACAATTGTGAAGTTTCTCTGGTTATCTGTACGTCTGTACACGTTAATCTCAGAAAAGAAATTGTCATTATAGTATTCTGGCAAGCTTTATAAGCTTAATATTTAGTGTTTATTTTATTTCAATTTTTTCATAAATTAAAAAAAATATCTATATTAATAATACAAAAACTAACAAATAACTGTGGAACTGTTTGTACAATTATCTGAAACTTTAGGTTTAAATGTCTACATTGAAATCTAAAGTTTGTCTTGAATATTGCGTTTGAATATTGTTTTTAAAATGATAACGTTATTAGAAGACATATGTAATTCTAATTAGCACAGTAATGATTATATAGTTCAAGCTGGATAAGCCGCGAGCTGTGCAACTTTTATTTACAAAATAGCATGCGCTGTATCCCGCACATAGCAGGGTACGCAGAGGGAACCTAGTGTTACAACGCTCCGTTCCCCACTTTCTGCTGAATTCTGAAGGATTTGTGTATTGAGTGAACTGAACTCAATGCCGCGCTTTGCCTCGACACCAGAGCGAAGAAATGGAAATATAAATGTAAATAAATATTTCACTTCCTCAAGTGAGGATCGAACACACAACCGTCGCGTCACAGTTCCACCCTTATGCCGCTGCGCTACGACGGCCTCAATTAATATTTTGTGTTGTTTCCTTTAATTTTAGTATTATTTTTAAAGATGAACTCTTGAAAGCTATATAATTATGTAATATTATATAGTTTTCGATATTTTATATAGTCTTAATGCTGCTTAAATTATTCACCAATTAATATAAGCATCATGAATATGATATCCTCAATATTAGAATAAACAAATTGACCTCTGCCTTGAAGACTATTTTATAATATCAATATTCTGTAATTTTAATTATAAACTTACAATAATAATACTATGCAATATTTCTTTACACTTATACAGAACGCAGTAGAAGTTATAAAAAAAAGTTTTCAATAAAACTAGACGTAGAGAGCAGAAGCTCACGCTCGTAATAATGTCACATCTTTAAGAACAATACGACACGTAAGTTTACAAGAATTGCGGCGAACAGGGAGTGATATATTTTCAGGACTTCTTGACAGTTGTGATACTGCACTATGTTTGAACGATAATATTTGCTAGTGTACGGTACATCGGAGTATTATTTTAATTTAATTTATTGGAAACTCAAATATTTTTATTTTTTTGGCTTCGCGCTGTACCCCCCCACAGTAGGGTAGGTAAACGGAACTTAGAAACCGTATTATAAAACACTCTATTCCGATTAAAACACTTCCATTCTTTTTCGCCAAATTTTAAACTATTTCACTTCCTCGACTGGGAATCGAACCCACCACTGTCGCGTTCATAACCGTGTACGCTTTATTTATGGAACAAATAAATTATCTCAATAATATACGTTACGAATATGATGAATTCACTCTTAATGAATAAGTTCATCTGTATCCCGCTGATAACTGGCATACTTTTATAAGTACGTATTTGAATAATACATTATACTTAATAGACTTAATAAAAATAATATTGTATATAGAATGAATTCCTTAAAAATCTTAAAATTCCAATTTTTCCTTTTTTTTTGTTTTACATTCTTTCCGTTTTCCTGTACCTTTTTACACCTTTGCAGTACCTTTATAAACAATTGACATACGAGTATATAATAAATTACAATCAAAATTTCACTCTCCACTTCCATAGATCCCAAACTTAAAATGAATCCTAAATGGGTTGGTAAAATGAAATAAATCGAGAGGAAAATTGCAAGTAGAACTCATATATCTCACTCCTTGTAAGGGATCCACCGCCTCCGGACACTTGCTACGACAAATAGAGCCCTTAAACTTGAAACTATTATATAATATATTATTATCATTAATGTGAAAAATTTACATTATTTTTATTATATATTTATATCTTGCCTTACCTAGGCAACAGACTAATTGATATTTTGTATTGTAGATAATACAAAATATCCTCCTTAAAGGTCGGCAACGCACCCGTGGCTCTTCTGGTGTTGCATGGTCTCGGTTATGACTTACCATCAGGTGACCCGAACGCTCGTTTCCCTTGTCCTTCCTAGCTGTTCCATAAAAAAACGGTATTAATAAATTACACAGAATTGAGGTCACAAGCGACGCCATGACAGTTTGACTGTAATAAAGACTGAACCTGAAGCAAAATATGCTAATAAGTATATATATGTATATATATAGGGCGGCCAGTCGTGGCACAGAAGCACAAGCGTGTGACGGTAAACGCGAACGGTAGACTGTAGGTTCGATTCCGACTTGAGGTTATGAAATATTTAATATTTTCATTTCTTCAATCTAGTGTCGAGACAATCGCAGGGTTAAGTCCCGCCACTCAAAACGCAATTTCTCCAGAATTCGAAGCAAATTGCCTCTCTATCTGCCTACCTTGCTATGCTTTGTAGCAGGAGAGAGAGAGAGAGAGAGGAGAGAGAGGCAAGTTTTCAGTTCCACGCTGAAATAGGATATTCCTTTTTCACCGTGAAGCCGAAAAAGGAATATCCTAATAAACCAAAACAGATGTTCAAAACAAATTAACAATTCTTGAAAACAATATGCGCTTAAAACTTTTTTTGCTACATTAGCGGTGTTTTGCGCAGTAAATAATGTAGGCAAAAAAAAGTTTGCCTAAGAATTTAAGTGCTTCATATTTTATTAATTTAGCGGTAAGGCGCGTCTGAACTTATTAGGCACAAGAAGTGAGAATTCAAAGAATATATTAAAAAAAAAGTCGTATTTCCTCTAATTGCATTTTCTCAACTTTATTAAAATTATAAAGACGAAGAAAAATATTATATGAACACGTAAAACACGATATATCAAAAATAAATTACTGGCTTACCATTATCTCAGGTAAGATATTTTTATATCTTGTTTTGCTTTCCTTGTAATAAGATTTCATACTTATTTAGGTCACTGTGAGGATATCTTTTAAAATATACTACCCACCTATAATCTCTACTTCTTTGAAAAGATATCACTTTCAAAGAAAGTAGATATAAATTTGTACAATAATTCTACTTACAAACTCTACGTTTATCTTTCTTAGAGAGATACAGTAAATTCACACCTTACTTAAATTTTACCTAAAAAAACTTCTATCGGGGAGAAAAGAATATGAATAAGAAAAAAAATCTACAACTCGTTATATCAGATTTTCAATTAAAATCTTTCTAGGTTAGGTAAGTGTTGGTCTTTTGAATTACTGCTGAGATTTGCAGGAAATTTGATTCAACTTTTTATTTAGAAAAATATAATAAAAAAATAGTATGAACTTTTTGGCAAAATCAAATCTTTTTCCTAGATTAATTAGAATACACAAAATGAACTGAGTGGAACAGAGTGTCTTAACACCGAGGTTCCCTCAGCCTACCCTGCTGTGTGCGGGATACAGCGTGAAGCTGATAAAAAAAATTAGAATACATTGAGAAAAGAATAAATTATCTTTTTATCTTTCATATAATAACATTTTTATATAATTTCAACAAGTACTCAAACGTTATAATCGCTTTGATCTAGTTTAAAATTTGCTATAAAATATTATTATGAACAATTTCTTAGTTTATTAAGCGTTCTCCTTAATTGACTTAGAATTAACTTAGGATATTG
Organism: Heliconius aoede; assembly: GCA_037355905.1. Lineage (NCBI taxonomy): Eukaryota > Metazoa > Arthropoda > Insecta > Lepidoptera > Nymphalidae > Heliconius > Heliconius aoede. The sequence goes on from JBAIZZ010000050.1 coordinate 103,398, forward strand.
CTAGTCGTTTAACAGTAGAAAATAATAATACCTAGTGTAAGTCTCTCGGTTCCTTTTAAGACATTTACAATTCAATTCTGACGACAAAACTCACTCAAAAGTTAAATTAAAGTTATCTACATATACAAAATTAATATAAAAATATTAAAATTTATAAATTCCACAAATATGATGCTGTAATTTAACATCTTAGACAAACGTGTAGTAAATATACGTTATGTAAATTCAATAACTTCCATTTCAATCTACATCGAAAAATGCAGAATATATTTCAGCTTCATTGTGTTATTTTCTAGGCCACGTCAACAATATGATCAGAGTAAGATACTTGGTCGGTAAGTTCTTCGGTTGGCTGGCGGTACTTTCTGATGTATACAGAATATGAATAATTTTTACTATTATTATACTATATTATATTATATCTATACGTAGATATGAATGTACTTTCAAAGGATTCTACTGTTATAGTGAGGGAATATATCATAGTGTGTAAAAGCTTTAAAAATAATTCAAATATTAAATAAACCGTAGTTTTGATTAACAAGTCCCTTAAACAAACACAGTCTGTGTTTGATTTATTTAGGTTATTTATTTAGGGTTAGGGCAATGGCCTTAACTGTCGCATGCAATAATATTTATGTCTACAAATACCTAGTAATATCCAGATCTGATATGTATTATATATCATATCTAGACATTACATATTACATGTATCTCATAGATACATATCTATCTATGAGATACATGTAACATTGCAATAAAAAACATCAAATAGCGAGAATGGCATTTGATTTGTATTATCTCGTATCGTTTTATTACAACATAATACGGAACGTGTCGTAAATTTGTATTTGCCATGCGAGTGTGATTAACGATCAATGAATATCCTTCTAGAGAACATTTTCCTCTCCGCCGTCTTTCTATATCAACGTACGTGACCTATTGATTATTTATATGTGTAATGAAACCATCTTTATGAAAGCTTAAACGCTTGTAAGTTATAATTTTTTTATTAATAATTATTATAATTATTTTATTTTACATTAATTAATAATTATGTTATAATTATTTTATATATTAAAGAAAAAAAGCGCTTAAGTACCTTTAATTTTTCTGTTACAGATATTTTTTCCTTTATTTTCAAATTTCGTAAATGTACGTAGGTCTACGAGAATTTTAGGTTCCTTGAGGATTTGATTATGGATTTCAGCTCTTGATTTCGGTAATTTAGAATGATCTTGCAAAATCAGCTTCTTGTTGTATCCCGCACACCGCAGGGTAGGCTGTATAGGTAGGCAGAGTGAGCCTCGTGTTAAGACACTTCGTTCCCTACTTTCTGCCGAATTCTAGAGACTGCGTATTGAATGGCAGAACTCAACGCCACGCTTTGCCTCGAACCAGTAACCAGAGCAAAGAAATGGAAATATAAACATAAATAAATATTTCACTTCCTCGGGTGGGAGCCGAACCCACATCCATCGCGTTACAGCCACACCCTTGTGCCTTGATCTTGACAAACAGACAATAAAGTGATCCCATAAGGATTCCGTTTTTACTTTTAACACGAAACATGACATGAATTAGAGCTTAAAATATTTGAAAGCACACCATTCAAATAATCATTTTCAAATGAAAAAATTCCGAACAGGAGAGTGTTCGAAACGTCTCATCACTCGTGAAATTGCATCGCGGCATGTGCCGCCTAATTTGTATTCGAGAGCACTTCGTGCCATATTTGTTAGAGGCGGGCGCCGGCAGATACCGCACCGAACCCCCATTCATCCTGAATGCTCATAATATTGAATAATTTTAAACCATTTGTTAGAGTTACTACGGTTTCGGTTCAAAATGAAAAACCATCCACGAAAAATTCTAATATTATATTAACATAAAAAGCGTAAGGTATATTATGATAATCTTAAACACAAGTAATATTAAAGATAGATGTAAAGACGCTTCGACACCTCGAACGATGATGAATTTTCTTTGAAAATAAAAATTTATAAAACATAGATTTATGTGAAATGTGAATAATTAATATATTTAAGTGAACTATTTATACAAACCAGTCGTTGTGCAAGACAAGCATGCGACTGTAAAAGAGAGAGGGTTTGCGAGTTTGATTTTCACTCGAGCAATAAAAGTTGTAGAACAACGGTAGTCTCAAACCCTTTTTTAATATAAATATATTTAGATGTAACACCGACATCTCCACGCAAAGAGGATTTTAATATCCTTTGAAAATTTCCGCAAGAACTAACACATTTCCTCGACATCACTTGTCAGGTGTCACTCTTAGTCTTTATAGGGCTCGAGTGCGACGAGTAAGAGGCTTATGACTTTCGAAAACAGACAATTCTAATATATGTACAAAAAGAATATTTTGAACAAGCCTAAGAATATAAAAATACAAATATTTTAATAGATGCTTGATACAATCCATAGGTACTTGAACAGATTAAATTAAGAATGACAATCGATTTATTAATATAAATATTTGAGATAGCGCGATTTTTGAGATGCTCCAAAAAATTAGAATTATTTATTTATTTATAATAGAATATAATAGATAGAAGAATTAGAATTATTTATTATAAATAAATAAATAATTCTAATTCTTCGGAGTGTTTTTTTTTAATGTTTTTGTCTACACAAATAAAATTAAAGGCCACACGTACTTCTATTTTTATAAACTCAATATATTATATTGCAATTAATTATGTTGAAAATATAAAATAACTTTAAAAAATCGAATTTAGTAATGGTTATAATTCATAATTAATAATATAGGATTAGATAAAAAAAATATATATTCGCTATACAAAATTCCTTTGACGCTTGCAGCCTGTTATTTATTGCGTAAGCAGAGCTAAATAAGCCTGTAGATAAAGATACTTACGTGCAGACAGTATAATAACTCTTACAGATAGTACGTGATGTAAGAAACATAAATATTATGATAGAATTTAATTTTTTTTTTCTTTTTTTTCTTACGCACAAAACGACTAATTTGACATAGTTTTAGAAAAATTAAATCTGTTATAGTAAAATGTAATGGTGGGATCCACCAGTCAGCGTGTAATTACATTAAAATAAACGAAAAGTGGACAATGATGTAAATGAGAATATGTTCTTTTTTTTCTTACGACTACCTACCCGCTTATTTTGTTTACGACGTTAGAAAAATCTAAAACCTTTAAAATAATAATAATTAAAAAAAATAATACTTAAATTGTTTTGATAATTTAAAATTAAATTGAAATTTTAAATCATTACACAGTACAAATATTTATTTCAATTTTGAACTTTCTCCGATTATATTAGGTTTCCAAAGGTACATAGAAGTTCAAAATTAGTACAAGCAGAGTGTCAATATATAATCTGTAGTAGATATATAATAGTTAGCGAACTCCTCTTGTTTAAACTTGGTGGATGATTGGATCTATTCAGTTGGAAAACGAGTCGAGTACAGCGGGAGACACGCAAACGACTCCATTTGTCTGAAAGCAGTCGTTTGTCCAAATAAATGATGTTCAGGGGAGTTGTTAGCAGAGAGCGCTATCTGCGGCACCTAATCGTACTTTGAGCGACTTGTAACTATCGTACTGCTTCAGAGAATTTCAATACAATCTGACAGATTTCAACTTCTTCATTACTTAGATATGGTAAAAATTTACAGATATCTTTCGGGTTTGTTTGTTATTTTTTTCTGAACTGGAACTCTACGCCTTTTAAAAAGTCTTCGCCAATTTAGCCAATAGTTGAACAAAAAATATATCGCGCACATCATATTTGAGATGAAAAATTCTTCCAATTGCAAATTTTAACGACATTGCAAAATTTACTTAAAATCTTAGGTACGGCCACGGAAATACTTAAAATTTCCAATTAAAAGAAACTTTTCTATCGATGATGGGCTCGTTTTCGGAGTAGTTCTGAGGACACTGCTGGTTATTAGCAAATGCGCCTTGAAGTGTTCTTCAATACAGAGAGATGTGACGCTTAAGCACTCCAACATTCGCAACGTCGAGTATTTTCCATTTTGAAATGATCATTCGGGTGTCGCGCTTCCAATATTCTTTGATTTCGTTCGTCTGCAGTAGTTTTAAAATATAACTCAATTTCCTGTTTTCAGCGTCTACGCGGTATTAATAAGAAATACGATTTGAATGTCCTTCCATTTGCATAGACGTACTTTTAATACTCTAACGATGTCGTTTTATTGTAACAATACAGTCTGTTGCAGATCACTTTTTTTCGTATTTTTTTTAAATGTACACGTAAAAAATGATTTTTCTTCTCAGCTTCACGCTGTATTCCTAAATATATATATATCTTGCAGTCGATTTCTTGAGGCATTGAGTGTTAAGTAGCGTAACTCAACGCCGCGCTTTTGTCTTGGTATCAGAGTGAAGAAATAAAAATATTAATAAATAATAATTCGTCCCCTGAGTGGAAATGAAAGCCACACGCGCCACGGCCGCCTCGCTTCACAAAAGAAAAATTATATTCTTACGCTTATTTACATAAAAATACATAAACATAAAACTTTTTACATTTGTGAGTGATAATAAATTTTAATTAATATTTTAAATATAATAATTACAGTTAATATGTATGTAAATAAGTACATAATATATTAAAAGACAAATGTCCCAAAATAATGAAAAATCTAAAAAACTTAATTAAAACAACTTCGAACACGGCTTATCCGGTTTTTTGACCGGATATTCAGCATAATACGTATGTAGATTACCATCCCGGAGCCCTATGCAAGCGCTGTACGGCGCGGCGTTACCTCGAAAGCGGATTGGATGCAATTTGGCAGAGAATGAAAGCAGAATATGGTAATATTTGGAATAATACAAATATGCCAATGTTTTGCAGTAATTACCGGTTCGGCATATGTTTTTTATATTTCCCGATGAATTGTGTTGGTCTTATTTAAAATTCGTGATTGAAATATTAAACATGCGCTATTAAAAACGGTGATTAATATTCAAATGTCTTGTTGTGCCATATTAAACTATTATTTTTTATTCAATTAGCCATTTCACGAATTTTTAATATTCAAGTCACATAAAAATATCAGTAAATATATCCGTAGTCGGTAAATAATATTATAAAAATTAATATTTATCTATATAAGTAAGGCAGTCCGTTCCTTCGTCCGGAAACAGAGAGAAAAGAGTAAAAATTCGTGTTCTCTCTTTGTAATTCACAAACGTATAAGAAAGAGAAAAATCAAGCACATATATTATATACCATTCGAGATAATTAAAAATTTAATGTTTTCATTTTCACAACTTTCAATTCCTCCAGGATTCGGTGGAAAGTCGGGAACATTCCTAGGGTAGGATATGCCAGGGTAGGCATATAGGGGTTTCCTATGCCTACCTTGCTAATAAAACAAAACAATTGTTGAAAACTTAAGATTTTAAGAATCTGAATGAAATTTGTATTCATACAACAAATATTTTAATATATAAATGTTAAAATATCAACAGGTTTCCAGATTGGTAGATCAGAAATAAATTTGTCAAACACACGTATTAAGTCCGCAAATTGTGGGAACGTAGTAGAGTATCACCCGTCCGACGACCCCAAACAAGATATTAGCGAAATTAACTGCTCCGTATCGGTATATCGAAATATCGTCCAATATTCAACCTCGGACAAATATTATCGAAATCGTTATTAGAGGGACGGGAAACAAATCACATAGTACGTGCCCACAAGCACCAATAGCAACGGAATAGACATGATTATAACGATAAATATCTTCTCATGTCGTAATTTAGCTATTTACATATTTGTCTCTGTGGAATTCAAGATAATTTCGCGGAAAAATAATTGTTATATAATAATACAATTAGATCAGCAGAGGCCAGTCGTAACGCAAGGGCACCGGCGTGTGACTGTATAACGAGTTGTGGGTTCAATATCCACTCGAGGAATAAAAGCAGCGTTGAGTTCCGCTACTCGACATTAACTTAAAAAAAATGGAGAACGAAGTATCTTACTAATAATTTCCCTCTACCTACCTTGCAATTTGCAGAATCCAATGTGAAGATAAAAAAATACACCAAGGTTTTCAACGTCGCGCAATGTAGATAGAGTAAATAT
>JBAIZZ010000050.1:109623-204880 GCA_037355905.1 Heliconius aoede
ATCACTCTGTTATTCTCTTTCTGTTGGACTGCTGATTGCATATATTAAATTCATAAACGACTAGCGACCCACACACGGCGTCATCTGCTCCAACTTATTGTTATATTAAAGCGAGATTAAGCAAACTGTTTATATGTATATACAGTATAGTAGTCCGATCACTAGTTGTGTTAGTAGGATATGATTTTAAGATCATCGCGCTGAAATAGAACAGCATCTGACAGGAACTGGTGATGGTGATGAGTTTGATGCCCATTTACAGCAATTATTCTTTTTTCAATACTCAATGTCTCAAATTTGGGTAGAAAATTAGAAATGAAATACTCCATGAAAATAAATTCTCTCGTATATTATAAAGAAAAATGTAAACTATAATTTTTTTTATTATGTAAATTAAGATAATTTAAGAAACATACACACCATTGCAATAGTGTATCAAAATGTAAAACAACAACTTACATCGTAAAATGTAAAATATGAAAATAATACTCTCGTATACATATCTCCTTTACTGCCCCCCTGGGGACGGGGTCGGGGCACTTGAACAAATTCCCTGAAAACTTGAAACAAGTTATTGTTGTTCTTGTTCTATAAATCCTATAGTCAATTTTCAGATACATATATATCAATATGGAAAATATAAATATGGAAAATAATTCTTATCCTATGTCATTCAAAATGTATTATACTAAAAATATCTGTCATTTTAGTACTGATCCCCCGTGATTGCGTATAGTGGAGGAAATGGTCGGTTTCGCCATCCAGATCGACATTATTCTGTAAACGAAGGGAAAAGCGTAATATATTTTTGTTCTTTTATAATTCGCACACAGGCTTATAAATATTAGTATTTACGCCGTGTGATCCTAGAATAGGATCACCCTGGTACTGTCGGTGTCGTAAGAGGCGACTAAAGTACGTGTGGTAGAGTCACTTCGCCAGTAATGGCAACACGCATGGGCAGACTCGACCGGATTAATACACCCCGGCATGTAGTATCTTTTGCCACTGCGTTTTGCATTAGGTAATGAAGGCTCCAGCGCCGAACCCCATCTCCCCATCGAAATGCCGGAAACGCACCTGTGGCTCCTCTGGGGTCGCATGGGTTCGTGGGCGGCGGTGATCACTTACCATCAGGTGAACCGAACGCTCGTTTGCCGTGTCCTTTACCGTAAAAAAAATGTATCATACTGAGTAGAGTTACGATTTCACAATTTAAATGACATCACTTTGTCTTGTTGCCAGGGCGAGGAAATGAAAATAATTAATTCCCCTGAATGGGAATTGAAACCATACCTGTCGAACGCTGACCGCTCCACCATCACGGCCTCAGTTGATGGCTTTAGTGGCTTCAGCTTTCAGTGTTTAGTATTTATTAGTTATTATCCATCCACTCAAAGTTTCACTTTTTAAATATTAGAAAAATTAATAATTCACGCATATCAATATCTATTAACCAATGCTAGCCCAGCTATTTCACGACCAAATCGTTTTAGTCCAATTCTCAAAGGCGCACGTCAGTCAGCAGGTGAGACATATATCACATGGGCAACTGTAATATTCTTCTATTCCGTAGATTTCACGTATAAATCTTCTAGACACAAACGACCGGTGGCTGCGACGTACTTATCGTTTACTTTCATTTTATTCTTCTAAGATATTAGTATTTTATATTACTAAAGGCATATAAAAAGTAGAGATTGTTAAATATTCTAAATTTAATAAGGTGTTGACATTAGGTTTATTGTAATTCTAAACGATTTTTTCTTTGATCCAATTATAATTTGAATTTAAATTGCCCTGGATATTTTTTATAAGCTTCAAACATAATTCCATATGGCAATGTATTAAGATATGTGCCTACAGTATCTGTTACTTACACCAATTAAATCTAATTTAGTTATTAATATTTAATTTATACTGTTTGTTTACCCAAACATCAAAAGTCAAATTTAAGATTATTTTTTCCTTCTAGAATGTAATTATTAAAAAATATTACTCAATATATAATGTAGTTTGATTGTAAATAAAATAGATATACCTATAAGTAATGTGACGACAGACGTCCCGTTTTAAAAGTAACCATCCGCACTATACATAGTACACAGAACATAGACTATTGTTTATTTGACTATTGTCAAATGTTACTTTTTAATATATATTTTTTAATAATTAAAGTGTCATTTTGAGCCACAAACAGAATAAAGTAGGTACTTAATAATGAAAATAATAAAATCAATTATTTTACGTTTGTAATTACAACTTCCGCGCAGCTGCAGACACTTTGAAAGTAGGATTAAGTTGAGATCCCCGTCAGAAAGATATATTGTGGAGCCTTCGAAGGTGTCATTAGTGTTGTCTCCAGAAATGCCAGTTTTGTAAGTCACAAAGGTGACCAATAAAGTCCGTTAAATTGCTGATGCTCCTTGTATTAGAAAATCGACATAAATTCGAGGTCGTCATGGCGCAGGGGCTATGGCGCAAGGATGTGACTATAAAGCGACAGTTGTGGGTTCGATCGCACTTGTAGAAATTAATTATTACTTATTATTAACATTATCTTTTATTCGCTCTGGCATCAAAACAAAAGCCCGGCATTCAAGTGCACCACTAAACACGAAAACTTCGGAGGAAGTGGGGAACGGAGTGTTTTAAAGACACTGGGAACCTAGTGTAGGTTCCTACGTAGGATATATAGCGTGAAGCTGGGAAAAAAACATAAAAATTATAACTTGACTTGAAAACAAGAAATATATTTATTTATTATAAACACAATCTAATTGAAAAATCTATTTCTATGATTATACAGATGATTAACAGCGAGACGTATTCGTCTACGAACACGTAATTACGTTCTAAGCATTCGGCCTTTGAGATCTTCGCTTTGTTCGAGCAGCAATGTCTTCCCCTCTATATTATTATTTCAGTAAGCATTCCATCGTCTCGATCTCGTCCCGGCGCTCGCAGTAACAAAATACATCTTATTTTTGGCCCCGCCATTTGTATTTCAATATTAACTAAATTGTTTTTTACGCAGGCTCTTTATGGATGGCGTAAATTAGTATATATATTTTAGTTTTAAAAAGCTTGAAAAGTTTAATTATTTTTCTGTAGCCTAAGGCTCTTTGTTTGAGCTAATTTTCGTCTTGTTTTTAATATTCGACAGATTACACAAGAAATATAGGGGTCGAGTGGTGAATAAAATCATTTCTAGAAACCTGGGTTAGATTTTATGAATTAGCCACTTTAAATATTTTAGTCTATTTGGTTGCGCGCTTATTACGTTGAAAAACTAGATCGAATGGACTTAACGTTTTCATTTTTCAACTTTCCTTCCTAGCATCAAAAACTTCGCTATTCGCAAAAAATACCGCTCAACTACCCATAGGATTTTATACAGATTACATCTTAGTAAATAATATAAAAATAACAATATTTTTAAATTAAATGACCTTAACCCTACATACCGCACATAGCTGGGCAGTCAGAGTGAACCAAATTATGAATCCGCGTTTTCCACCGAATTCTGGAGTCATTGGATGTTGAATAGCGGAACTCAACGCCGCGCTTAGGCTCGACAAGCCAAAGAAATGAAAATGGTAATTTAACATTTCATTTCTTCAAGTGGCGATCGAACCCACAACCAGTCGCGTTTAGTCACACACTTGTGTCCCTTCGCCACGACTGGTTTCAATATATTATGTGATGATATGGGGATGATGGGGTATTACGTAAACAGATTCTTTACGCAGAACTATATCATCAAAAGTAAGCAGTTGTGATTTGCGAACCCTCCTGGGTATCGTAGACAAGCAAGATCTGTAAAAAAAATTAAATCCCTTCTGCTAATGATTACGTAATCACAATCCAGACACCCCCCCCCCCCCCTCCCCTCACATAAAAACAAGGTATAAAAACGGTATCTTCTTAGTAACAAAAATTTACTTATTATCATTCTAGTCTAAATGATTGAAGAAGGCAAGTGAAAATAATTAATTCTCCTGAAAAGCGGATCAAATCCATCCATCAATTGTTTCTATCATGATCCATCATTTTTACAATCAGGTGTTTTCATTACTCCTACAATAGACTCACAATAATATCCATTTATGTATATTTAAACATAATAGAAGATTTTCACATTTAAAATAATAATATTTGGATGTATTTACTGCATTTTAATACATTACAAAATCTAACTAAAAAAGAAATAAGGAGAAAATGAAAAAACATTGAATGTATAATACATTTTATTACAACTACATTATAAAATTATATATTCTAGATATTATTTAGGTTTAGCTTGTATTTTTGTTACTTTTGTTGGATCATATTTAAAAGTTTTTTGCAGTGGCCCCTGCCCTGCTCTAGTGAAAATCATCTCATCTACTCTTTGTCTGTCTGCTAAGTCCCTTGATAACTTTAGATTTGTCCATGATTCCTTTGCACCTTCTACAAATCCTTTTTTCTTAATGGGTAAATTTTCTGGATTATGTTTTAACAATTTAGGAATCTTGAAATACTCTCTTACTGCGGGTATCTTCAAAAAAGATACCTGAACCAGAGAAATGAAATTAGTTGAACACCAATACACTAGAATAGCCCCAGGGAAATTTATTGTAAATGGTATCATAACAAGAGGTATGGCCCTCAGAAAATATCTCATAAGCTGCATATTTTGAGCATCAAGACGGCCTCCATCTACTCCCAGTTCGATAGTGGCCCACATAGTGGCACTTGTAATAAGTGGTAGGATAAAAAATTGATCAGGTACAGTCAAATCTGCAAACCACCACAGACCACCATGCATCATACTTTCAACAGGACAATTAGCCATACCTCTTAACCCCATAAAAAACGAAATGAACAATGGTGCCTGAGCTAATGGTACAAGTACATTTTTTAAAGGGTTTAAACCTTTTTCTTTCATAAACATCATCATTTCTTGTGCATAACGTGCAGCCTCCAACTGATTTCCTGTCTGTCGTGCTTGAGTCATTTTTGACTGAAGTAATTGAATTTCAGGTAAATAATTATTCATTACTGCAGTATTTCGTTGCGATACTATAACTAGAGGAAACATTAGTAGCCTAACAACAACTGTACCAATCATAATTGCACCCCACCATGGGACATCCAGTGAAATATGTAAATATTCTAAGCAGTTTTGTACTATGCCCACAGGACTCCACCCTCCAAGTCCAAGGCTAACGAAAGTGGGCTCACCATTAGCAGCAAGCGACTGTACAGCTTCTGTTATGTCACCAGCTGCAATAGAATCTGGTACTGGAGGTGGTTCTGGAATACTATCTACAATAGGTAATGTTTTTGCTACATCACTAGTCGAGGCAAACCGTACTGATCCAGCGGATGAATAGAAGTAGTAAATTCTAGCTTTTCTAACCTCAATGTTTTTTTCGCAGAATAAACTGATAATGCCGCTGCGTCGACCATGTCGACTTAGTAATTTAAACATAATGAGGTTTTATATCTCAATATAAACTTCAAAATTATGGTAATATTCCTCTAATTATATAAAATTTACCAGAAAACACAAGTTATTTAAAGATACATCTTGACAGTGGCATTGACAAATAAAAAATTCGAATGACAATTAAATATATAGAATACAGATAACTAAAAGTCGATAATTAGAGAACTGAAGTGAAAAAGTGTTGAAATTCATAAATGTTGAAAGCAATATAAGGTACGGTCCCTTTTTATTCATGTACGATAGGTACCTTAACGCTATACCAATGCCCAGCTCTTGCCTTTTACTACACAATATCAGTATTTTTTTGGGGGCTATTATGAAGCTCGACACCTATAACCAAAATTATTGCATAACTATAAAAATGATAAATCAGCTTTATACTGATCCCGCACACAGCAGGGTTTGTTCTTATAATAAGGGAAAGATTCATTAATAACTCGAACAACGCATCACGAGCATACATTTTTTTTTTGTATTAATAAACTTTGTATGTTGTACGTTTCTATATATTCTATCAATAAACTTTAATTTAAGAAAATATTTTTTTTTTCTAACCATCATGTATCTTAAATTGATAACCTTATTTTTGCTATTCTATGTCGGTTTCTTCGTTGACATTGTATAAGTGTCATTAATCAGTAATCACTGTCATATTAAATAACAATGTGTTTAAGACAGCTAGCAAGGTTTTAAAGATTAATTTTAGTTTATATTTTTCTTGTGTTATTTCATTATGGCACACATATCTTATCCATTTAAAAAAACCAATAAAGCAGTTTTTCAAAAACCTGCTTCTACATCAACTCAAGATGCAATCTACTGGAAGAAATTGGGGGTAAACAATTTACCAAATATAAATGTTTATATTTAGTTAACAATGAGTTGTTATGCGTTATTTTTATTATTAAAATGTTTAATTAACACTTTCAGCTTCCAGTTCTTGTAAAAGAGTTCGGTGCAATTGATTACCTGGACTTTAGTCCAGTGGAACCTTACTATTTTGCTGCCACATGTTCTGTTAGAATACAGGTAATTATTATAGCTATTGTATATTTTTACACTAAGAATGAATTTTACACCAGTGCTTTAGTTCATGTTAGTTACCGGGCTCCACTGAAAAGTCCTTTGAATTACTTTTAACAAAAGATTATTGAAGGGTGGAGAAGGTTTTCATGCATAATTCTTTTAGATCTATTTTTGATATGTGTTGATTGTATATACACGAATATATAAAAATTAAGTAAGAAATTACATCTATACCAGGCATGATAGAATACACATTCAAAATCTCTTTACTCAAAGAGTCTTTGAGTAAAGTGCTTACAGCACTTATGAATTGTTCAATGGACATAATTACATACATTATATTTTTATGAGTCAATTTTTTTTTTGCTTCACACCATATCCCATCTATACCAAGATAGGCAGGGGAAATAAAAGTGTTAACACGCTCCAATAAGTGTTGGAACTTAGAACTATTTTTCTAAACTATGTTTTGTTGTCAGAGCGGAGAAAAGAAAATAACTCCCTAAGAGGGAATCAAGACCATAACTGAGAGCATTCCTATATTTAATTTGTTACCTAAAATTCCTTTTTGCAGATTTATGATCCAATTACAAAAGTAGTATCCAAGAATATATCAAAATTTGTAGAAGCTGCCTATGGTGGTTGCTTTAGAAGAGATGGCAGACTTCTAGTGGCTGGTAGTGAGGAAGCAGCTGTAAAATTGTTTGATGTTCAGTCTAAAAATATACTAAGAGTATTTACTGGCCACACAGGACCTGTAAGTTTGTTATTTTAAATAAACATACCTTGTTTTGTTTAATATACATTAAAAATATGAATACCAGGCCATCATAGTGCAATAGGGCAGTCTGATTGAATTCATTGGTTGTAGGTTCAATCCCTATTTAAGCATTTAACACAACATTGGTTTTTCCATTGTGGTAAGCAAAGTGTGGCCTTAATGTTACTCAAGCCAAGAAAGGAAAATGAGGAAATGTACTGTATATTATTTATCACCAATCAACATATACTTGTATAATTGTTTTAGGTCCACAGAACATTTTTCTCAAAAGACCAGGTTAAAGTACTTAGTTTTTCTGATGACAAATCAGTCTCATTATGGGATATTGCTACAGAAGAAAGAATAGCAAATTTCTCAGATCATACAGACTATATTCGAGCTGGCGCTCCAAGCCCGATCTCTCCAGACATTATTTTATCTGGTAGTTATGATCATACTGTCAAATTATATGACTGTAGATCTAATGAAACTGTATTAACAGTTAACCATGGTAGTCCAGTGGAATCAACACTTTTCCTTCCTTCAGGTGGTATTTTCATTAGTGGGGGTGGAACAGAAATTAAAGTTTGGGATATATTTAATGGAGGTAAATTGATAGCAAATATATCTCAACATCATAAAACTGTCACAACACTTAAATTAGCTTCAAACAATAGTAGGCTTATGTCAGCATCATTGGACAGGCATGTGAAAATATATGACTTATCCACTTTTAAAGTAGTACATAACATAGATTTTCCAAATGCAGTACTAAGTATGGCAATATCTGAAAATGATGACGCACTAGCAGTAGGTATGATTGATGGAGTCATATCAATAAGAAAAAGAGAACAGCGCTCGGAACATTCAGAGGAAAGACGAGGATTATTTAAATTTGCATCGGATCACGTAGGAACTGGTACAGTTGATTATGTTGTGTCTAATGAGAAGGTACACAAAACACCTGAGTCTGATAACTTTTTGAGGAAAATGGAGTTTACTAAAGCATTGTCAGCTGTTGTAAAAAAATTTGTATCGGGAAAGCATCCAGAAAAAACAGTTGCTTTGATACAAGAATTATTAAGAAGACAAACATTACATACAGCAATTAATGGTTTGAGTGAAAAAGACATAGGGGCTTTATTAAGATTCTTTAAAAAAAATCTTGGCGAAACAAGATTTACCAGGACAATAATTGACGCAGCCAATGTTTTTGTAGATGTGTTTGAACATCAAATAAAATTATTTTCGGAACAAAATTTATGGCTCTACACATCACTGCTTGAAGAAATAAAAGATGAAATTGAAGTTTGTAAGCAAGTTAGTGAACTTGAAGGTGCAATAGGTTTACTTTTTGCTGGAGCTCAAATTGGTACAAATGAATCAATGGAGCTTACAGATGTGTTAGTACCTTCCTCAAAGGCGCAAAAGGAGATAGTTATTGATGTATAAATAAAACTTTTTTCTACACTTGACGAGTTTTATTTCTTTTTCTTGTCAAGCTCAGTTAGATTTACTTTCTTTTCAGCTTCACGCTGTGTCTCGCACATAGAAGGAAGATAGAACCTAGTGTTAAGACACTTCTTTCCTGACTTTCCCAAAAGTTTCGAAGTATTGCGGATTGAGTATCGGAACTCATTACCGCGCTTTGCCTTGTTACCAAAGCGAAGATATGAAAATATTAATAAAAAATAATTCGTTTGTCCGCGTGAGAACAGAACCCATAACCTTAACTCTTATAGTTCACACTACGTTTATGCCTCTGTGCCACGAACGCCCTATTAGTCTTACTACATTAATAAAAAATATGCTTAATTTTACATTATTAGCGTTTTGGTTTTACAGCATAATTATTTAATTAATAAGATCTTAAAATATCCAATATTTAGGATAGAAATAATATAGCAGTAGATAAAAAAGGTATGATTATGTTTCCATTAAATGTGATGAATAGACACAAAACCAGAAAAAAATTATTATATCCAAAGATTTTTGTTAGTAAACTAACATAGGTAACGTAAAACAATATTTTATTAATTTGTTTAAAGAACTAACTACTCAAAATGATTCGATCAACTCCATTTTACGATATGGTAACTACTTAAAATAAAACTTATTTTTACTTAATAAGGTTTAATTACAAAAAGTGCAATACAAATGTCCGTACAAAAAGCATATAAGAACAATTTGTGTCACAAACCATAGGCAATAATATAAGAAGTATTTCATCTGTAGGCAAATGGCGTTTCTTTTTTGACAGATGTCATTTTATTCTAATCTGTAGCCAAATAATGTGATTTGTGATTGTGGATGTGAAGTACATAACTTGCATAAGATTTAAGTGCTTTTTGTGCAAGAAAATGATTATATTGCCATTAAATACCTTACAAAAATGAAAAATATGTAACTGAGCAATACATAATTTACTTATAATGTTTAATTTGCTGATTAAATAATTCGTTATCTGTACCAATAATTTGTAAGTTCACTTAAGGGATTTCATTTTATTCATTTATTTTTTCTTTATTTTTTTTTGTATCATGATGATATCTCACTTTTATTATCAAGTAAAGAAATCGATGGTATTGAATGTTGGTGGGAATTAAAACAATTTTTTTTTCTTCACAAAAATTTTGACATCATAATTCCGATTGATTTTGTGTAGTATAATCATTTTTATATATATTAAAATGTTTTTTAAATTTCAACAAACAGAAAAGTAACCATGGACGAAAGGAGGGTTGCAGATTATTTTGTTGTTGCGGGCTTGCCTGACCAGCCTGAAGTACTTGAAGACTCTGACTCAGGGCACTTAAAAGGATATACTTCAAAAGCTCCAATAACTGACATTGGTAAGTATTGTATAATTAAATTTATTTCGAAAAAAAAAACATTGTGTACCCAAACATGCTGAGTACTGAGTTAAAAATATTTATTTATTTGTACAATTGTACTGATAAAATTTTATGAAAAAAAAATCAATAATTTATTTATCTTATATTATATTATTAACTTTATACACTGAAGTCAACAGAGAATTACAATATCTAAATTAGTAAAATGAATAAGGATGCAATTAATTAGTTAAATGTGACATGCATAATTTGTTTTCTAGGCCACAATTGGTTCATTATATATGAAACATGCCTGTTTAGTTATTCTATTCACAACCTTTTATTGCTGTGCATAATAATGTTCTTATAAATCTTATTATAAGAATAAATAGTACTTGCTAAATGCTAGTCATCAAAACCTGGTTATCTTACAATTTATAATGATATAATGGGTTCCTCTCACACCTGGTGGAAAAATATATTTTCATGTCCTCATTCTGGTGAGAGGACCTTTAATTCCCCCATTCAAAATGCAATATCTCAAAAAAATTGTAAAATAGTTTTGTTTTAAGAAGTTTGTTTAGCCAGGTTTTATAACCTGTTGGTTTTGTTAGATAATAGATGTGTCATGTTTATTATTAAACAAATAGACTGAATTTTAAATGTGTTTCTGCTAGGTAAAATTGTAATCTTATATTTTAATGGCAATCTTATATTTTATTAAGAATAATTTAGCACAATCTTATATGCGGTGTTGAATTCCACCACTCAATATGCAATGTCTCCAGAATTTGGCGAAAAGATTTTCATTCAAACAGGTTTCCAATCTTTTCTTAATCAGGGACCACATTTCTATTATTCTTATGAGAAGGGACCACTATATAGGTATAATTAAAATAAACTGAAACTAATTAGTCTTCACCAGGTTGTTGGTTTTGCCACTCATGCTCTTCTCACTTACTTTAATTTTTAGTTATTTAATTTTTCTTTAAATTGTTGCATATATATACATAGATTTCACAACAGTTTTTACATCTTTACCTCCTCACCTCAAATTTAAAACACCTCACTTAAATTTCTAAATTTTTCAATATAATTGCCATAATACTACTCCATAAGATATATATATATAGCCATAATAAAACTACATATCATACAAGTATTTTTACCGTCCTAATCACCAAAACACATTTCCATATATAATTTTTTTTTTTTATATATTTATATAGGCACTGATTGGTAAAAAGTTTCGTTTAATCGGATGTCTAGGACGGCGAGGGACCTTGCTCCGCAGATGAACCAGACTTTAAAAGGAAATAAAAAAAGTTGTGCGTCCAGTTTACAGTTGCGAGTAGCTTACCAGTTCGCCGCGTGTACTGTAAAACTTATCAGATACGACGATTTCGATGTCGTCGCTTTTTTAAATTGCTTTTCCAGCGTAGGCACTTACTACATTATAATATTATATAAAATATAATTATTATCGTTATTTCGTTATTTGTGTTATGATTGGGCACTTCCTTTTTTTTTGTTGATAGTTTTTTTAGTCTGGTCTAGAGTATTTACTATACATATATAATATATAATGTTATATTATACAATTCTCTCTTGATATTTTTTTATTCATGTAGTAGTAAATTATAATTAAACAAGTTATTGAAAATTAGCTTTAAGATAATGTATTGTTTAATGATCGAGAGTGCTTCAAAATATAATTAACAACTTTGATTGAGGCTAGTCGTGGTGCAGGGGCATAAAACTTTTCTCTAACTGCGGAACAAATTGTGGGTTCGATTCCCTTTCGAGGAAATGAAATATTTCCTCACTGATACTGAGGAATGGAGTGTATTAACACGAAGTTCCCTTTGTATCCTGCTGCGTACAGCGGGACGCTAAAAAAACTTTACTTTTTTTTTTAACTTTTCGGTTTTATATGTTACAAATTTGTCATTGTACACGATATCGGTTCACATCAGTATGTATTTGTATTCTTCTGTGTTACGTTGTTGCACGTGGACCACATAGACTTCTATTTTCATCATTAAATCCTATCAACAATATGAAACCATTGCGTAATCTATATAACTGCATTATTTTAAATGCTTTACAGTGGAAGAATTGTTGTACATACATTGTACAATTGTAACAAATATGTAGAGCACGTCAAACATTTTGTATTTATATATATAGATACCTACGCTACGTACGATAGCGTCAGTACAGTTTGACAATGATGACTAAAATTAAATTACATTTTATAATATTGGCACTACGAAGCTTTATTTAATAGTAAAAATGAATGAAAAATATCTAAAGATAGATATAAAATATCGTTCTCTTTTTAATAAAGAAAAATAATGTAGAAATATTATGTGTTTTATGTATAAGTATATAGTTTTTTGTATCAACGCCGAGAAAAAAATGAAGGCTACAACAAACTTTTGTAGTTAGAATTAATAGAAAAACTTGGCATCGTATACCCTGCACAGTAAGTTATATTTATTATTCTAAATATAGCTACGAGTACATATGTCTTCACATTGGCGATAGAGTTCAACGCAGGTTCAGTATCGATTGACCCTCACGCTGATTCTTATTTATTGTCATCGATGATGGTCGTTACCGTCTCTCTTGAATGAATGTTAGTGACATTAGGCGTCTAGTGATGCTGTTAGGGGTTTTTTAAATCATAACTGTATTTTTTAAATTTATATTTCCATTTCTTCGCTCTGGCGCGGCGTTGAGTTCCGCCACTCAACACGCAATACCTCCAGAGTTTAGCGGAAAGTGGGGAAGGGAGTGAGTTTGATTATGCAGATTCCTGTTATCTGGATATATCACAGCATTTACCAAATAAACTCGAACACCCGCTAACGTAATATGTATTGGAGGTTCCATTACGTCGCGCTAAGTCCCACAGTGAATCATTCACCTACCATCAGGCAGTCGACACCTGTCAACATCTTTAAGCATGGTCTTAAAGAGTATTACTTATCGCTATAGTCTATGTACTGATTTAACGAATATATATATATATATATGCATAAGTGTATTTATAGTGTATGTATATATGTATGATATATAAAAAACAACGAAACTATTATGTGATATTCCTTCACCTACGTATTATAAATTAAAGTAACCGTCGACCTGTTGACTTTGCTTACTTGCCCTGTGTAAATATACAAATTGTTTGTTACACGAAAATAATGTGGGGTAGACGTAAAAATTTTAAAGAATTATACCTACATAACATAAGTTAATGGTATGTTTTTTGTATTTTATAAAAAAAATACAGAATCACAATATTATAAGAACTGAAATCAAAACAAAATTGGTACGAAGTAACGATTTTCTATGACCTATTGTATAAACCCATTTCTCAATACACCCGCATATGTTGTATAATACAGTGTTAATTATGTGTTTCTGTTACATACAAGAATTTGAGCCCATATAAATTCTTTGAGGGTATTTATATATAAACAGGTATTCCTGGACATGACGTTTTGTTCGATCATAAATATTTATATATTATGTCATTGACCTAGTAAAGGAAAACGATCTTAGTAAAATTAAATTAGTAATCGATTCTATATGTGTGTATGTCATGCTATATATTGTATTTTTTTTTCAGCTTGACGCTGTATCCCGCATATAGCAGGATAGGTAGAAGGAAGTTAGTGTTAAGTCACTCTGTTCCTCACTTTTCACAAAATTTTAGATGCATTCCGTGTTGAACGTCGCGTTTTGCCTTGTTGCCAGAGCGACGAAATGAAAATATTAATAATTTATTAAATAATAATTCATTCTTCCGAGTTGGATTTTAACACAAAACCGTGGCGTTTACAGTCAGATCTGCGCCGCTGCGCCACGTCGGCCTCAGCTTTTTTATTAATTTTAAAAATGTATCTTTGAGCAACTCCTGTACTGGGTGTAACAGAATACAGTGTTACTTGCCTTCAACTTATTATTATTATTATTATGCTTTAACCAGAGAAAAAAATATATTTATATATAAAATATTGCTTGATAACAAATGCAGCATTAAAAGAAACAAATTGTTTGTTTCAGGTGTTATATTTCCCACTTTGGGGGAAAAAGTGCCAAATGGGTATGAAATGTTGGAAGTGACCCCGACGGGGTTGCCGGCGGACTTGAATCATGGATCTATGCGGTCACCCGAATGCTTTCTGTGCCTAAGGCGAGGCAGAGATAAACCACCGCTTGTTGATATCGGTAAATACATATTTTTTTTTATTATATTTAAAACAATGTAATATAACACTATAAATATAACTTGAATAAAAAAAACTTTGAAACTTGAGCTTTATATCATCACGTATATTTAGAGATGACTTAGATGATTTAGAGAAGACACTCCATCTCACACTTTCCGCCGAATTTTTAGTGGTATTCCCTGTTGAGTGGCAGAACTCAACGTCGGACTATTGTCTTGATGCCAGAACGAAGAAATGAAAATATTAATAAATAATAATTCATTCCCCTGAGTAGAGATCGAACCTACAACCGGTCGCAACCCTGCTGAGGCAGAGGGTACCTAGTGTTAAAATGCTCTGTTGTCCATCGAACCCACGACCATCGCGTTTCAGTTGCCCTCTACTTTATATCATATAATAAATTTGTTTTATGTAACCAAAAGAAAATGCACGCATAAGCTGGCTTATCACAGATCAATGTCGTCCGTTTAAACCGCAAAGTAGTCTTGCTTTCGACATAAATACGTGGACGTTGTTATAAGGATTCCGACTCCTTATTTTGTTTACCTTTTAAATATCAAAAGGTATATTGATTATAAATATACCTAAGTAAACAATGTGGAAAGGAGGTCGTGACGCAGACGCACAAATGTGTGACTGCGACAGGTTGTGGGTTCGATTCCCAACTTGAGGGAACGAATTATTATTTATTAATATTTTAATTTATTCGCTCCAGTGTGGAGGCAAATCGTCAATCAAATTGTGTCAATTAAAATGTTTCGTTAAACTATGCAGAACTAACTCTCTCTCGTAGCAAATCCCTTGTGCTGTTTACATAAAAGGAAACTCAACTTGATCGAGTGAAACACGAGCGCGTTTTGAATGTAATCTAGATCTAGATACGATTAGTTTACTATTCAAGGAGATAAATATAATTTATTTATATTTGTGTATATTATATATGTAATAGAGATTAAAAGGCGGCTTCGTTGACTTATTAAAAAAACTTAAATTATTTTTTTATAAAAAGTGTTGTATGTCCTTCCATGTACCTTTAATAATGGCTTTGGCGGGAAAACGTAACATACTTATATTCGCATTTCTAATATTACTCTAATTGTAATCTTTCATCTCTCTCTCTCTAATCGTTTAGGCCCAAAAAAGTCTGTAGTCCTAAAACTCGAACGTTTTACATATATAGAAACAATTCATTAAACTATTTCATTTTGATTGTAGTTAAGTCAGCTTATAATATTTCATTACAAAATTTTGTATTGTATTTAATTAAATTATTAATATACAAAAATAAAAAATATTCCCAGATTTTTTCATTCCTTTGATTAATACTAAATATTTTTGTTAAATTAACAAAAATTCATTAACACAAGTAATATTTTTAAATTTAAATATAAACACGCGGCTGGTGGCTATAATTACTTTTAAATTAATTATTCAATCTTAATGACGATGACACTCTTGCAATATTTGGTTAAATATTATCGAAAAACTGAAATAGGCCTTTAATGAACCAATTATATTACATTATTTTGTGAATTTATATTCTTTCTTTGATACGCCACCTCTCATTAAACTTTTCTCACCACCAGACCGAAGAAATTAACGTATTAAATATTTCATTTCCTCAAGTGAGAATCGAACCCACAATTTTATAGTCACACGCTTGTACCCCTGCGCCACGACTCGCCTCTATCATTCAATTATACGCATGATTGATAAAGAGTACTTTACGAGTAGCGCTGATTTCTTATGGCATCCAGGAAGAGGCCTTTATATGACCTCACCGAGTCTAAAATAGAACATACCAAGTGGACAAAATCACGAACAACTTTTATTTGTGAACTTGAATATCATTATTACGTCAATAATATTAATATCTGCATCGAAAATGTAACAGAGGCCAGTCGTGACGCAGTGGCATAAAAGTGTGACTGTAAACGTGACAGGTTCGATTTCCACTTGAGGACATGAAATATTAAAATATTTCATATCTTAATTAATCGCTCTGGTGTGGAGGCAAAGCGCGGCGTTGAGTCCTGCCACTCTGCCGCGTTACAGTCACACCCTTGTGCCTCTGGGACCACAACGGCCTCAATAATATTCTGTAAATTGCTTAATATTATTTAATTTAATCATCTCCACCAGGTGTAATGTACGACGGCAAAGAAAGACTAATGGCGGATGCAGAAGTGGTACTCAAGTCCGTGGACGGTCGCTGCGCCAACGTCAACAATTCAACAGCAAAGACCTTCATAACCTACCGGCGGGCGCACAAGACGGTGCCCTGCAACGCGCTGGTCGTGGTCGACGTATGCGTGATAGTGGCCAGCAAGGGCGAGACGCCGCCGCACGCGTTCTGTATGATAGCGAAGAATTTAAATAAGGGTAGGTTGGTTTTTTTTTATTCTGTACAGGTTGTACTTAATTCGTGCGCGGCGTTGAGTTACGTCCAATCGGTGGATAGTAGGATATGAAGTACTAAAGAAACAGAATCGGTTTACATTCATAAATTAGTTTATCAATGAAAACGGCATCTCAAGTTCGCGCTCAAGTTCGTTTTCATGGTTCAGAGCGGTTTATGAATACAGACCTAGGCCTCTTGCTGATTGGTAATGATAAGCATTATACAGCAAGAATCTAAAAAAGATTTCAATACATACAATACATTTATCGATGACATTTAACATATCTGTTTTTATAACCTTTCTCTTTGTTTACAATGTCGTCTCCGTCTCTATATGATACTTAAAAGCAATTTTACGATAATTAATAATTTTTTCATAATATGTAAAAATAAATTTATAATTACTGATGTACATACATACAATTCTTTTTATATAGATATCTACTCTTATTTTTTTATATTTTTATAAAAAAATTAATAAAATGAAAGCTATTTCACGCTGCATATAGAAGGATAGGCAGAGGGAACATTCTGTTAAGGCTCTCCGTTTCCTATTTTCCGCTGCGTGTTCGAGGCATTATGTGCTGAGTGGCGGAAATCAACACCAGGAAGATTCTAGAGTGAAAAATTTAATATATTAATAATCATAATAAGTTCTTTGATTTTCACGATTATTACACATTTTAAATGTATCGAACCCGAAGTATCGAACGCTTTGCTGTAGTCCGTGGTCACGGGTAGACTATCCGTCTAGTTTTATTTAAAATATTAATAAATCGTTCCCCCATCGATCGAACCCACAGTCGCGTTACAGTTACACCTTTTTGCTCCTGTGCCACGACGGTCTCAATACTCAAGTATTTTTATAACTTAATATTTAATATTCACATACCACTGTATTGTGGTTTGCGGTCGAATGACATTGTTTTATAGCGATCTAAGGTTTCGGGACAGATTTCTTCACAAGGAAGATGTCGTCCATACATGTAGACGTCGTAGTACAAACGGTTCGTATAAAAACGATATAAGTATTATATAAAAATCTCTTCATTCATGTCTTTATTTATTTTTTGATAAAGCAATAGAGTAGAGTTTATTTTAAATTATTAAATATGTCATATGAAAGTAAAATGTATGTACATACATAATTATGTCTCCATTAACATTATCGGTAAGTAAAATAATGACTGAAACCAAATGTTGAATGAACCAGTTGATAAAAAGAAATAAATAAACAAATCAGTTTTACGCTGTATTCAGCAAACAACAGGATAAGCGGAGGGAACCTAGTGTCAAGACACTCCGTTCCCCATTTTTGGATCCTGGAAGTATTGCATGTTTATTAGCTGAACTCCATGCCACGCTTTGCCTTAACACCAGGGCTAAGAAATGGAAATATAAATTTACATAAATATTTCATATCTTTAAGTAGGTATCGAACCCAGAACCAGTCGCGTTTACACAAGAGTGTGATACTCTTGTGCCTCTACGCCACGACTGGCTTAAATTACTATTATGTCATATTTAATTATTTCTGCATAGAAATATCAGTAAGTAAAGTAAGTTGAATAAACCAATTGATAAGAACGCTATTCAACAATGATTAACAAATTTTTCCAAGAATCTTCTCCCCTCGCCCTCAAAGATAACTATGAAGTGCTGGCGACGTAACGCGAATTACTGTTTATTATTGAATTAGTTTTTACTTTACGTGTTATATAAATTTATGTTATATATATAAAAAAAACTGGATTTGTCTTTACGTGAATTGTTAAGTAGCTTACTAGTATTTAATTATTTTTTTCTCTCGCATTACTTGTGTTTAACAAAAAGTATACGCGTAAGTTCGTGCCTACGTGTCGTTAGTCGAATTTTGTATACCTACAAAAGGATAATATAGTTTTTTTTAAATAAAATCTATATATGTGAATTGCTTAAAGATTATTTACATAAAATAACATGCAAATCTTAGAAGATATACTAAGTATAAAAAAAATTGTCAAATTGAAAAAAAAAATGGTTTCATGCTGTATCCCGCATACACGAGGGAGGCAGTGGAAACCGAGTGTTACGACACTCCACTTCGCATTTTCGCTTATTGCGTTGCAATAATAAAATTTAAACAGAAATTTATATAGTCTGCGTTCTTTTTGAATTGCAACATGCATAACGTCGTTAATATATTTATTTTCGTAATAGCTTAAAGTAATATAATTTTATGTATTTTATATTACTAGCAATGAACTTCGATGCAATCATATTTACGCAGTGTAAGTGACCCAGTCACCGGAGAGCAACAGATAATAATTTTAACTTAAAATAAAAAATTAAATAAAAAAATAAATTTTAACTTTTAATTAAAAAATGATGTTTTAATAATTTTCACAGATTGAATAATTTGCATCAAGTCGTCAAATGGTGTGGCTTTGTAAAAGCAGGCAGTAGATTCGATTTCCACTCGGAGGTAGTTAATCATTTAATATTATCATTCTCTCGCTCTGGTAACAAGACAAAGCACAGTGTTGAGTTTCTCGCGCAGCGTAGGTAGAGTAGGAACCTCGATGTTAAGACACTCCGTTCCCCACTTTCTGCCGAATTCTGGAGGCATTGCTTGTTGAGTGGCAGAACTCAACGCCGCGCTTTTGCCTCGACACCAGAGCGAAGAAAATGGAAATATAAACGTAAAAAAATATTTCGCTTCTTCGAGTGGGAATCGAACCCACAACCGTCGCGTTACAGTCACACCCTTGTGCCTCTGCGCCTCGACAGCCTCAAAAAAATAAATAATTTAAAAAAGACATAAAAAAATTAAGACATGCGTGGCTATAATGAGTTCACCCATGGTTAATATCATATAATTTGTTTTAAATTGCAGGACTAATGGGTAGTGATGTGTTCCTCTGCTACAAGAAGTCAATGAACCGCCCCCCGTTAATAGCTTACAAGCCAGAAGTATTATTTAGGTGAGTGTCGAAATGTTAATTATTAATAATATTTTTTACAATAATATTTTTTGTGTGGAGGCCGATCATGGAATAGGGGTACAAAATGTGACTGTAAAACCGACTGGTTGTGGGTCCGATACCTACTCGAGGATATAAAATGTTTATTTAAGTTTATATTTCCCTATCTTCGCTCTGATGTCGAGGTAAAGCGCAGCGTTGAGTTTCGCCACCTAGTGTTTTAAAATTGTCATGAAGTCAGAACTTACAACACAAAATAGGAAAAAATCTGAAAAGTTGATATTTATAGATACGTTTAAGGAAAGAAATCATTACAAACTTATGTTTGTCGTTCATAGATATCAGAGTATAAGTGCATATGCCGCAAACTTAAGTTTGTCTTCTTGTGCGAGTCCGACTCGCACTTAACCGTTTTTTTATCTCTACTAATCTTAGAGATTAATGCCTTAACAAGCAAACAAATAAATCAGGTGTCTGCATAGAGATAAATTAGCGGGTATAATATTTCAAAATGAACAATCTCCTCTAGTCATATTAACTTTTTTACAAGACAAAGATAACTGAATCATTACTAGCAGCTAACATCCAGTATGTTGTATTTGTTTAATTAACTGTTTAATTAAAAAGTTATGAGCATAGTGTCTTAACACTCTGCCTCTCCTGTTTCATGCGGGAAACTGAAAAACAAAAAAAAAAAAACAAAAAATCTAAAATCCATTTTAGATTTTCTAGTGGCTTGTTGTTTGTTCATTCTTAACAAATATATTATTTTATTATTTTAAATCATGCACACCTAAAATTTAATATTCAGTAGTCATGAGAACGTTGTCCATAAAATTTAATGTACTATTAATAGCAATGTAAACGAAATAACTTTCTCAAAGTGCGTCACTAATTATCGCCCCGCGGCGCTAAAAGGCTCCGTCTAATGAACTTTAGCCTACACTATAAGCGTGCTGTTTTAACTGCATTAAAATGCATATTTCTATTACTGAGAGCTGAGAGTTTTAGCTATTCTATGGTATTAAAAAATGAAAATTATGATGTTGAATATATTTAAATTTTTTTAGCTTCACGCTGTATCCCGCATGTAGCAGTGTTTTCAGAGAGAGATAGTGTTCAAACATTCTGGACCTTACTTTCCGCCGAATCCTGGGGTCGTGTTGAGTGGCGGAACCCAACGTTACTCTACAACCAGTTGCGTTTGCATCTTCGATGCCCTCATAATGAATAATAAATAACAAAATAAATTACTGTTACTTATTATATTCATTTACCCAGTCTGTTAACACAACATGCAATGTCTTGAAATGTGGACCCCCCCCCCCATCACCATCTATCTCCCCACCCCTAACTCCCTCTCTCTCCCTCTCTTATTTCTGCCTAAACTATAGGTAAATGCGAGTAAAAGCGTGAAACTGCTAATAATATTAATAGATATTTAATGGTATGATTATTTATTTCCAGGTATCCTACAGTAGATCGTCGGAGCTTAGCGTTTCCTACGTCAGTGCCGCTCTTCTGCTTACCCATGGGAGCTACTCTCGAAGTATGGCCCAATAACGCTTCGTCGCCCAAACCGGTGTTTTCCACTTTTGTTCTTACTGTCGCTGATGCTACTGATAAGGTTTGTCGATCAATTAATTAGAGTATTATTTATTTTTAATTTATTTGTTTTTTAAATTGGTTATTAATTAAATGTAATTTTATATTCGGTTAAACAAAAGTATTGATTTTAACGATTTTCTTCGCTCTGGTTTCGTGGCAAAATGCAGCGTTGAATTTCGCAACTCTACACTCAATGCATCTAGAATTCGGCATAAAGTGGAGAACAGAGTGTTTTAACGCTAGGTACCCTCTGCCTACCTTGCTGTGTGCAGGATACAGCGTGCTTATTTAATATATTGAGAAAAATAAACATTTATCAATAGTGTTGTGTCATACGGAAAAAATATCGAAACTAATTCGAGGTCCCACTGTCAATAGATTGTCTGTACCATTGAATTTTATTAATAGAAAAATTTAACTCTTTTTAGGTGTACGGTTCAGCAGTTACTTTCTACGAACCCTACCCTCATACAGAAATAAGTGAGATACAAGCAGAACAACTGGGATGGCGGTCCGGCATCTCTCACACAACGCACTCGTTGCACGCCAATAAATGTATATGCTTACTGTCGAGGTGGCCGTTTAGTGATACTTTTGAACGATGGCTTTTGTATATATTGGTATGTTTTTATATTGTAGATAATAATAATTATAATAATCTATTTAGCTATGTATATATATTTTTCTATATAAAAATGGTTAGGGTTAAGGATTTTATCATAGGAACGGGCAATAACGATATTTTCATTTTACAAGTGGACTTACTAAATATAGAAATGGACCTAGTATATTAATTTTCTAAATCATTAATAATGAGTAGCAAGAAAAATATTTTTAAGAAAATTTATAAATATATTTTAAAATTTGTTGTTAAATTAATTGGGTTTTGGTTACAGGAAATGTCGTGGAGTAAGGAACCTCTAAATATCCCCATAGAACGATATATAACACATTTATTAGAAGAAGTGCCATTTCCAGAGCCACGGATATTGTTACAGGTAAGAAATAAAACATTCAGACAAACATCAGGACAAATAATAATTATTATAATTAAAATACTAAATTATTAAAAAATAGAAAAATGATGTTGATTTCTTTTCGATTAAGGGTAACATTTTACTTACATTTTTTATAGAAACATTCATCGTTATTTCTGTAACCCATAATATATTTTTAAGGGGTTTTTGTGTATAAATCTGCATTTTTTTTTGTCTTTGCAGATACCTTAAACATTAGGGATGTATGCTGCAGTTCACGTTTGGAATTTGTTCGGCACTTTGTCTCGAATATTTTCAATATGATGAATATTTTAAATACGAGTGGCACGGCATTTGGCTGTTAATGTGGGTGTGGGTTCAATTTCCACTATGGATAATCAGTTACTTTTCATTTATTTGCTGTAGCAAAGAAACAAAAGCGCGGAATTGAATTCCGCCAATCCATACACTATTTGTCAAATAATTGAATAGAAGGGGGTTCAAGACTGTCCTAGCATTAGGTTCCCTCTGCTTACACTGATGTGGGCGCACCACCTAAAATTCCAGAACTTGGAAGATAAACATAAACATTAATTAAATAACATTTAATTTGCAGTTATCACCAACAAACGCGCACGACAGAGTGATAGTGACTCGGCGCGACGACCAGCCCCTGGTGCGCAGTGGTGCGGGCTTCAGGCAGCTGCTATTGAATCTGGGACCCGACAACTGTCTGTTGTTGCTGGCGCTGGCCATCACTGAACAGAAGATACTTATACATTCGTTGAGGTTAATAATATTATATTTCTTTATTAGTTATAGTGGTTTTTTGGTGGTAGTTACTTTCTGGATCTTTTTTCTCTGCTGTTTGAGCTGTCGAGGGTTTTTAATTATCAGTTTTCCAATGTTTTGATAATATAATGATATTTATAAAGAATTCCCAAAATAAAAATAACCTAACTGAAAGTTTTTATAACTTGCAATTTCGATGAAAAAGACTTTTTCCCTAGTGGAAATCGAACCCTCAATCTTCGTATTTACAATCAGACGATGCCCGACCGCGGTACGACATTATTTTGTATTTTTTAATTATATTTTATATAACTTAAAATATGATAAAAATCAAAATAAAAATATTGTTTAATTTATCAACATTTTATTTCAGGCCAGATACGTTAACTGCAGTATCGGAAGCAGTATCTAGTTTACTTTTTCCATTTAAATGGCAGTGTCCTTACATACCATTATGTCCGTTGGGTAAGTTTTTTAATCTCGAATAATATATTTTAGCTTATATTTATAGTCAAAAGGAAAAAAAAATTAATGAAGGATATGAAAATTACAACAATTTTCCCAAAATAGTATATATCGTTGCTTTTACTGTCAGTCCCTTTAAAATCGCGCTACTACAGCTATTTTTTTATCCCTTTGTATTTTTTACAGGCTTGGCGGAAGTGCTACACGCGCCATTGCCATACCTGATAGGCGTAGATTCCAGATTTTTCGATCTCTATGAACCTCCACCTGATGTGACATGCGTGGATTTGGATACTAATAATATTACTGTAAGTATGTATATGTAACGTTACTGTCGTAGTTTTTTTTTGCGAAATTGAACTTATAGGGTTATATGTAATTGCCTTGCTATAAGGGTCGCATGTAAAAATATTCTTCGATTTTTTGGTTTTTATATAAATTTTATATAAATGTGGCTAATCATTAGTACTTAACAACCAGTGCATCTTTTCGTATGTTTTATATATGTTAGAACCCTTGAACAAACTCTAGAACTAACTGTAGAAAACAAGTAAAAATAAAAGCACTCATACACTATATTGAAAAGTATATTTTTTATGGTAACTTAGTTTCTATTTCACGATATATTGGAATTATCCATCCACTAACGTGTGTTTGAGTACTTGCGCGTCAATGTGCCTCGTCCAACGCCATAACATTGGATCAAGCAAAACTATACCATAACATATTATATGTTACATATCAATAAAATATTATTTATATATATATATTCTACGTTTGATTAACTTAACCGGTATATCGGTGTTTTTGGATTCATTATACAAAATCTAAAAATAGCAAGTCTAAATTAACAAATTGTTTATTACACATATTCTTTTCTATATTATTCTATATTATTTTCAGATATGCGAATCACAGAAACATATCTCATTGAAATTGTTACCGAAACGTCAAGCGCGAATGTTACGACAGACGCTCGAACAGCTCTTTACAAATATACGTCCAGGTATTTCTCTTTTATTGCAGATATACGCTGATTATTCTTTATAAATTATAGATAGATATTACATTAACTTTTTATAATATATATTTTTTTGTTTTGTTAATATTAATTTATAATATTGATTGATAAATTTATCTGTCATAAGCTAAATTTATTAATATTTTTATTGGGTTTGTATATTTTTAGTTCTACTATATTATTTATTTAACCCAAATTTCATTCAAACAATATGTAAATTGACTGTTTCCACCATAAAAATGACTATGTCGATGGTCTATATATAAAGTATCGAAAGCAAAATATCGCAAACGCTTTTATCGCTCTTTTAAACTACTAAGAAATTCGACTATTTCTTTTTTTCAAAATTTACAAACAAAACTTTTTTAACGTTATGTAATCGAAACTACCCTTGCTACTTTTAGTTCAAAAAATCTATAAAATATACTTGCAATTTTTCACCTTGGATACTTTCTTTACCTAGGGATCGTCGAAGTATTCTAAACTAAGATGATTTACATAATGTTATGAATCGATTTTGCCACTAATTTATTTACCATTATTTGTCCACAGCATCTCCGATCCATATGTCGAATGGTAATAAATATAACGGCGAACCTACAACGAGTTTAGATCGAGATTTCCAAAAGAGAAAAAAAGAAGTATGTTAATTAATATTCTTATTTTTTAATGTTGTTATTAATATAATAATGGTATGACTTACAAATGTTTCGTCCAAACAGTTTTAATATTTGTATTAGGTCATCAATTATATATTTTTTTTCATTGAAAGCTTATGAAATATACAAGATGGAAGCGTCTACGCTCCTTTTACGGAAGCTGCATATAGGAGAAAATATTTCAAAACCATACCCAAAAAAATATTTAAGATACCTCAACTGTTTAGACGTTGGATTTTTTTTCATTTCACGATGTTTATCCATACTGTATTTCGTATGACGCAATTACGAATAGATATCAATAACGTAAGCATTTACTGTTACAAAAATATTTTATAAATATAAATTGAGCTTTGCCGCCAATATCTACAATTCGATTTCAGAAGTATAATAATTGCGAAGTAGTTTGATAATAACGTATGGCTTAGTGGTCTCTCGGACGGTGAAGAAAAGACGCTCGATGAAGACGGTTCTAATCCCGCTACGTTTAAATTTGTATACCGTTTAAATATATTCTTGTTTGCTCAAATTTATTTATTTTAATCAACAGCAAGCCCTGGAACTCAAAATTCAAGAAGCGTTCCTACGTTTCATGGCGGTAACCTTACAAGGTTACCGAGGGTACCTCATTCCCATAACTAAAGCGCCCACTGTCGGTACGACGGACCCGCATGCCTTGTTCCACGTTGATGCCTTTTTGAGGTCTAGAGATAAGGTGAGTGTTTGGTAAAAAATATGTGAAAAATTATGATATGTTGATGTCGACGAGGAGATAGTGGGAGGCAATTGGGTTCATTTCCCACTTCGGAAAATGAATTAATTAATATTTTCATTTCCTCGTTCTTGTTACTAGAAAGTGGGGCGATGAGTTTCGCCACTTGGCACGCAATTTATAGTATGATAGAAATACGACGACAGTCTACTAATTAATTCAGGAAGTATGTATTTTGGGTACAAACTTTTGATTCACGGTTTCTTTCGACTTGACGATGTTTGAAATACTGGTAATTATACCAGGTTACACTTCAATTTGTCATAGACATTGCTCAAACTGTTTGGTTGTTTGGTTTCATCGACAATATTTAGGTATATGCGATGAGGACCAGGGACTGACAGCCGTGACGTGTGAAAAATTGATACGCAATAAAATCTAATTAATATTTACAGACACAACAACGCTTCTTCTTCCTCATAATGCGAACGCAAATGTTCACACGTTTCATCGAGGAACGGTCGTTCGTATGCGACGCTGACCAGGGACTGACATTCTTCGACGAATGTATTGAACGCGTCGCGGCGGGCGACGAACCTCTACTGGGAATCGACACTGCTAATACCTCGGAACGTACTGTGTTTGTACTGCCGCCTGATCCGCCGGACCCTGGTGAGTTTGATGATTGTGTTTTTGTGGGTGCTATTTTCTTTTTTGGATGTTATAGTGATATTTGGTGATGGGTTGTATGTATTGGATACAATGCTATATATTTTATCCTAGTAATATATTGACAGACAAATTGGTGTTTTTGTGATAATTTCTTTTTGTATGTAATTCAATACATGTTCTTAAAATGTATTTGTAAATGTACAGATTGTAGTGAGTAAAAAAAACTCGAACAAAAATTGTTTGAATGGGATTTTATTCATACACTTGATATTTGAGTATAACATTAAAATAGTTTTTCCAATTTATAATACTTCCAGAACAAGAGTACACGTACCACAAGCTCGTGCTCTCCTCGGAGCTAGCAGCGACGTGCCGGGCCAGCACGCGCGGCGCGGGGCTGCATGCGCTGCCGGCCGCCGCGCTCGCGTCCGCCGAGTCGCTGGCCGACGCGTCCCCCATGGCGAGGCGAACTAAACACGAGATTGTTGCTGCTCAACGGTTCGGATATTTTGTTATTATTACTATTTTTTTGTAGGAGAACTGATGCCGTTGGAATGGACAGGCCCACCACCAGTTGAATCTTATGAATGGTATGGTAAACACAGAAAACCTAGTGTAAGACACTTAATTTTCCAGACACTGCCTCTTTTTTAAGACATTGCATAACGCAGCATGTCCTTTAAGGACAGAATTCGCAATGTCGCGCTTTATTTTTATTTCATTAAACCGAGTAAAATGAAAACAATTCATTCAGGCTAGTCCTGTACCAAAACCTAAAAAGGAGTTCTTATATGAATTAAGGATCTTCTTGATTATTACATATATATATAATTCATTACAAAACATTAATATATTTATTTTAATATAAAATAAAATTCTTCAAATTGCAGTTTAGCACGCAAAGCAAGTCTATCACCAGAAGCGTGGGCCAAGTGTCTCTTAGGAGCGTGTTATTCTCTATACTTTTTAACACTACCCTGTCGTATCACGCTGGCACGTACCCGCGAACACGCTATGTTACGACACGCCTATGAACTGTTGGAGAGAGCCACTAAACTAAGGGTTCCGTGTGATGAGGTATGATATGATATTTACTAATTTTTCATGACTTTTTTATTCTGGAACCAAGTCATCATTTAATCAACAAAAAAATAACGGTCGTTCAAGATATTTTAATT
This sequence comes from Heliconius aoede, assembly GCA_037355905.1. Taxonomy (NCBI): domain Eukaryota; kingdom Metazoa; phylum Arthropoda; class Insecta; order Lepidoptera; family Nymphalidae; genus Heliconius; species Heliconius aoede. The sequence goes on from JBAIZZ010000050.1 coordinate 137,427, forward strand.
TGTGTAAAAATGTTCAACTTTTATATCCTTGGAAATGTTTATTATTATGTTATATAAGAATCTTTGCTATATTTGAATTCCTTAAACTAAAAATAATAATTTTCTAATGATACTGAACGCCAAACGTATTAAATTCGACTCTTCCAAAGAATTAGATAGAATAATGGTTTCATAGGTCAAAAAAAATATCAAAACAAGCTAAATAATTGTATCATATTTTACTAAGCATGGATTTATAAAGTACAGTGCAATATATTTGAGTTATTAGCAAAACTGTAATAATTGTGGATTAACTTTATTGAAATTAATTTTTATATTTATTTTATTAATAGCTTTAGTTGAATAAATTGCAATAACATGAAAATGTACATAAATAATATAAGATTTCGCCCCTTTCCGTTTATCGTTTACCAACCATTGACGTAATGATCGAAAAATAAATAAAATTCGTTCAACATACTATTATAATTTATTATAGATACAAAGATAACTTATATAATACTATATTATATATAAAAAATAACGTAAATATATTTGACAGGTATGCTACAGAGTAATGATGCAGCTCTGCGGTATTCACTCGTTACCAGTATTAGCGGTACAACTTTTATTTCTGATGAAAAGAGCGGGTTTACAACCGAATGCCTTAACCTATGGATATTATAACCGATGTGTGTTGGAGGCGACGTGGCCGAAGGATATGGCGAGGTAGGAGCTTGTATTATATATATGTATATAAACATTTTTGATTTTTTAAAAAATAATTGAATAAGCTTCACTCTGTATCCCGCACACATCAGGGTGGGTGTGGTAGAGCTAACCTAGTGTTAAGACACTACTACACTTTCCGCTGTATACTATATAGAAAAGATGAAATATTTATTTAAATTTATATATCCATTTCTTCGCTCTGGTGTCGAGGCAAAGCGCGGTGTTGAGTGGGGAACAGAGGGTCTTAAAACAAGTTTTTTTATTAACTAGGCATCGCTTTATTTTCTTGGTCTGATTTACCCTTACATTTTATATTTTCAGTGGCTCTCAACTGCTTTGGAATAAGTTACGTGTAGCGGTAATGGGCGCCGCGTTGTTTAGAAAAGCGGGAGCGCAAAGGGCGAGTCGTTCTGCAGGATCTACTGGAAGTATGTTGGAGTTGTTTTCTGTAATATCACGCTATATCTCGTATTGGATATATGCGGGATATAGCGTGAAGGGTACACATAACAAAGCTAGTAACACTCGGTTCGTTAAGATATTCGCTTCTTCAGTTTCCAAATAATCTTCGGGATTTTCGTGTTTGGTCTTATTGCGTCAAATTGAAGAGAAAAAACTGATAAATAATTAACTTACATCTGTTTACATAACTTGATATACAAAAGTACTTTTAAAATTGTCCACGCTTGAAATATATGTTTTACTTGTATAATTCTTTGTTAATGTTCTTGGTAAACATTTTTAACCCGTATAATTAATAATGCGTCAAGCTGATTTATTAATAACTTATACAACTTATATTAGGTACAGGCACATTACCCAGAGTGCGGACGGTGGGCGGCGAGGGCGATCTTTCAGCGCTTGCTCTCGAACCCACTACCCGAAGCAGATCAAGCTTGGACTCTGGTATGTATTTGTTTTTTATTGATATGAATAAAGTTTTACGCTTTTTTATTATTAGCCTGGTAGATAAGATAGAGAAACTTAGTGTTTCGATACTCCGTTTTCCTTTTTCTATTATTTTTTTAAGATATTGCGCATTAAGTGCTGAAATGTCGTATCGTCACGTTTTTTATCATGAAGTTGACAAAATAATTTAAATATCTCTGATACAGTCGCGTTTACAGTCTCTGTCTCTTGTAATTATTAAAAGTAAATATATAATAGTCTTAACAATAATATTTTTAATAATTTGTCTCCAGCCTGCGACGCCAGTGGCGCCAGTACGAGCGCGTTCGAGGCGCTAGTCCGTCGCGGTAACATAGTGCGCGCCGCCGCACACCCCCGACACCATCAGCTATCGGCACACGCGGGGATACTTATTTCTGGTATGTTATTGTTATACTTTAAATAAAACTACAGTTTTAACTACTCTATAAAATCCTAATACAACATTTTTTTCTTTTCCCAAAGATGAAAAAATGTTTTTTTTTTTCAAACAAAATAATTATTAAAATTATGGTTGTAAAATAAAACGCGTTTTATTAAAAATTAAAAACGACACACGCAGACTTAAGTCTAAACTGTTGAGGTATCTTGATTAATTTCTTTACTTATTTTTACCTATGCTGTTTCCTTAAAACGAGTAGAATCGTAGTGTCCATTTGCACATAGTGTTTATCACAATAAAATAGTATTTCATTATTTTTTTCCACTCAGGTTTGCCATCAGACCCAGACCTAACAGGAGCGAATAGACCCAGAAGTAACTCATTAGGTAATGAAGAACCCCCACCGCCAGCCATAACTATAGTTGATAAGAGACAGGTATGGAATTCATATATATTATAAATATTATGACGTGGTAGAATGCTGTTCTATAACAGAGTATGATGTTTACAACATAGTGGTATTGGGTTCGATCCCACACTTAGGATTGTGAACATATATAAACCTTCGATAGTTTAACAATATTAATTATTTTATTCAGCTGTGCGCTTTTTATCAGAGTAGCAGAATAGGTTCTCTCTAGAGCTTAGTCAAGACTATTCTCTTGCTTGACATTGTTTAGACAAATGAAAATAACACAATCCCTCAGTAAAAACGAACCCACAACCCACAAAAAAACAATCACAATATAAAGTTTGTGATAACATTTTTATTAATCTAATCAACTATTTTTTTCCACTATAGACAATACACGTGAGTCCGGACAGTCCCTCAGATCTCCGTATTCTCACGCGGTCGGAAAGTTTCGCCGGAGACGCGCAGATTATACAAAATCTACAACGACTCTCGTTTTCTAGTGGTAAATAAATCAGTTTCACTTAAAAGTACTGTCAGGCTATAAACGTGATTGGTGGTGGTTTGAATCCTAATCGAAGGACTGCATTATTTTCTTGTGCTCACTAATAGGAGGACAAGACGCCGAATTGAGTTCCACCACTGAACGCGTGAAATCTCGATAATTGGGCAGTCTGCAAGTATAATTAACTTGTATATTTGACTCAACAAAGGAAATGAAAAGTGAAGTTACATATCAAGTCTCTGTATTCCCCACATAACCAAAATCAAAAACTAAAAAGAAATACATAAGTAAATTATATTTTATTACACTTGTTTGAAAACAGAATAAATAATTTTCTATTCTATTTATAGGAACATCAAATCCAAAATCGCGATGTTCTCGAACACTTAGTTTTCCCGAAGAGCCGGAGAAGGAAGCGGCGGCCACTGAGACTCTTGATACATTGAAATCTTCACCACTGAAGTATGTGTATTTCTTTTTTATGTTATCTTTGAAAATATCGTTATCAAAGTTACAAAGCCTTCACTTGGATTTGCTATAAATAAATGAAGACAAAACATTGATAAAATAAAATAGACTGTTACAGACCTGCTAAGGAGTTTTCTATGCAATTCAGACTAATAAACATGTAACGGTAAAAGCATTAACGTTCCTAGTCTTATTTGCAACGTACTATATGCACAAACTAATAATAATTACTTTCTTAAATAGCACAGTCGCATAAAAATGAATCAACAAACTTTCAACCTGCAGGCTCTCCCCCCGCACCCCGGTGCTCAGCGACGACCCCCTCGGCGCCCTATCCACGCCCCTCAGCCCCATACCACCCGCGCCGCCGTGCCCGCCCTCACCCACCCCCCTCCCCAAGCACGAGCTGTCGGTCAGCCCCAAGCTGTTCCACAGGCGGAGCAACTCGTTCCAGGACGAGCCTCAAGAAAATGTTGGGTAAATGATTTCCTTTTTTATTGTTTTTATTTACGTTTTATAATTTTTTTTTATTTTTTTAAAACAAATAAATTTATACTCTTTCATGAATATTACTTTAGTTCTTTTTTGTTTCCGGGTATTTTTTTGTTCAGAAAAATATTTATTAATATGTTAAAGTGTTAACAAAGTGGGATTTGAACTTACGCCTCTTGCAAACCGGCTTTCTAAGTATTCATACTTTCTTAACGAGCCTAATCGAAATTCTTTTATTTGTTACAAAATATATGTATTTTATTGATTTATATTGAAATACATTCACCCTTTCCACGGTCCTTCCTCATTGTTTTATTTAGTTTAATTATATGGATATTTTAATGTATAATTATAATTTACCATTTGTTAAATAATTACAGTATTTTATGGATTTATAGTACACGATATTTTAAACTTATAATGAATAGTATATTTCCTAATTGTATTTTTATAACTAATATAGTTAATTCTGCCTAAAAAATATAAAGAAAATTAATAAAAACGACATGTGACATTATAACATTGCACCCTACTAACACCACGGTAGCGCTAGTAAACGCAACTACGATAGAGCGGAGTGAGCTCGATAGTTTCCTATTTACAGGAAACTACATAGAAGTGAAACGGCGCCCGCTACAGTCTCCGCCAGCTTGGCGAGTATTGGTAACACGTTGAAGATTAGTTTTGGGTGAGTTATTATAAAGATTATATCTACAATATAATTTATATTGTATATTAAAATACAATATATATTATATTATGGATATAATAGAATCAGTCGTTACTAAAGAATACACTCGTGGGTATGATATTATTTACATTTCCTCGCTCAGGTGAAAAGACAAAGCGCGCCGTTGAGTAAACACCGCAACACAACAACGTGAATGTCTCAAAAATAGAACAGAATGTCTTAAAACTAGATTATCCTTGCGAGTTATAACGAAAAGCTAAAAGAAAAATCTTTAAACTATTAAAAGTACATGTAATTTTTGAGTATATTATTCTTAATAGCCACCTAGCTAAGCGGTGTTTGGACCGCGCAAACAGCTTACAGTTAGATTATTTTTATTTCATTCACAAATTTACATACGTTAAATTTAATTTATATATTTTGTTTGCTTTTTTTTTAACATACTGATCGTAATTTTCTCTACTAAATACTAGTTAATTAAAAAGTTGTTTTTGTTTGTTAGTTAAGCCCGGTTTCCACCGTGAAAGAGTTAAAACCTGATAATGCTTAAGCAGAACGGGAACGTTTCCTTTTAAATAAAATAATTAAATATTTCCACCAACAAAGAGATTTATCTCTCTCTCTCTCTCTCTGTATTTTCTGTTTGACTATTATTGGTGGAAATCAAGTTCACTCGTGCGATTTTAACATAGTTAAAGTTAAGCATTAGATAGGTTACTCTATTTAAGATACCGATATATATCAAATAAAAAGAGATTATTAAATAATTGCTTGCTGGGAATAATGTTAAAAAAAATTAAGAGTATTCGCTTATCGTTGCGCATGGTCTTGAGTTTCAGTATAACATAATCTTTTGCATGTCTAAATTTAGAAGGCTATAATATTTAACGTCTTTGTTTTATTTGGAAAGTTACATTTATATTAGAAGCATGCTAATTTAAAGTTTTACATATATAAAAAAAACATTTCACATTTAGCGATTAATATGCTTGATTTATTAATACTAGTTTCACCATTACAAATAACTTATTTTGTATGAAACGAACTACACATACAACTTTATAATGTGTTTTTTTTTCCTATAATACAAGGCGGACAATAAAGTGATCCTATATATATTTCAAGACAGCCTTAGAGAAAACCTTATAATTACCATTAGAAATATACGGTGAAAGTAGTATAGAATAAATATTTACTTGACAAGTATAATAATATTCGCGCCGTACGCTAGCAGTTTGTTTGTTTAGACGTTATTCGCCCGCCCGACTATCGTTGCGCAAAGAAAATATGAAAATAGGCAAAGCTATGATCGAGAGTTATTTCAGGTGAGACTTTTGGTTTATCCAAAAATATGTTTCATTTTTCGGTGACGGTTGTGGGGTCTGTGGTAAATATTATTATATAATATATTGTTTATTTGTATCTATATTATATCTATAACATATTATACTAATTTAAATAAAAACATACCATGACATTTACAATTTAAGTATTTAACAAGTAGATATATACAAGTAGATATATAAACAACATCTTTGATACTGTGCTCTTTATATTGTATTTTTGCAAATCTTCTATATTTCAACTAGATAACTAAATATTCGCAAAGGTTTCCCGATTAATTTTTGGATGATCGTTGTGGGTTTGCTGCGTAGTTCAATTGGTGTAATAGAGCTAATTGAAAATTTGTATCATATTAGAACGTATTTTTTTTTCTCCTTAATATATTAAAATTGAATATAGAATTTGAAAGGTAGAATTATTAGAAATCTCACATTAGATAATTGTTTTATATATTAACAAGTACTAACTAGTGATAATCTTTTGTACAACTGCTGTATCCAAAGGTAAATTATAGAAAAGAAAACTAAAAAATACGTTCTATAACCATTATTTATAGTACATCTAATAATTCATTATATCATATCATCTCCAACTACAAATTCATTTATCATATCAACACGCTTACGCTTTTTTTTCTAATAATTAGTAAATATAAAAAAAGCATCTTTAATATTATATATATATAAATATATGTATCTTAAACCATAAATTCCAATAGTCCAACAAGTATAGCTGGGAAGAAATCGAACGAACTACTCCAAAGTGGTCTAAGCAGCCTCAAGTCAGCCGCGACAAGTATGGCGAAGAAGTTCGACGAGATGAAAGAAGTGATTTCAGCAAACTCGACTCCTGTTAAAGGCGCTATTGGAAATGCAACGAGCGCCATAGCAAACTTTATATCGGAGGAAGATTCGGGTGATGGATCGTCTGAAATAAATCCTGATGGTTAGTTGTTGTTTTTTCTGTAATATCTAATATTGCACGTTGCAATTATTTTTGCATCCAGATTTTTGAAATTATATCCAGATTATCGCCCATTTTTATTTTTCTATTATATTTCTAAATTCTTAAGAAATTCATTCACTCATAATTGTGCAGTTACTTCAACGCATATTCTATTAATCTGACTTTCGAATAAGTCATAGTACGTCTGCTTTATTTAAGGCTATCTCGGCTCGACAATACAGTGGGGTATGGAAATATGATAATATACTGTCGATATCTACAACAATCCTGATGTAAATTTAGAAATGACGTCAATCTTAGAGTATTAATATAAATCTTAATAATTCGCAAGTTATTATTATTAGTAGGCCAGGTAGTAAACATAAGATTGAGTGACCAAAATACATACCTTTTTGTAATAATAATAATTGGCAAAATATCAAATATCTTGGTGTGTTTATTGATCAAACCTTGTCTTAGTCACTACATTTTAACTATATAAGTAAAAACACTGTCTTACGTCTAAAACCATTATGACTATTACTATATATAAATTTATTAGACTTAAGTATGTGATAGTTGTGCAAAAGTTATAAAAAATATTGGTAAATTTAATAGATATTGGTAAAGTTAAAGAATATATATAAATATAGTTAAAGAATATATTGTTAAAGTTATAAGAAATTTAATATATAATAAATATTTTTTATTTCATATTTTTAATACATTTACAAATCAGATTATTATGGTGTTGTTTGACAACATCTGATTAAATGCAAATAATTGCAAATAAAAGAAATTTAATCATATATTTCATTTTACTAAAGAATGGTCCACGGGAATGGGATTCAGACGCGTCTCAAGCGATGCTGAGCTCGCCTGTTCCATGGAAAGAGGGTCTCTGGCGACACTGTTATCACATCTGCCTGATAATTTGTATCCTACGATCAATGTAAGTGAATTTATTAAGTACTTATTTATTTTAAAAGAGAGAGAAATGTATTTTTACTACATATTTGGTATTACATAAAGTGAATCAGATATATTAATTAGTAATATTTGTTTATTATAAGCCTTCGAAAACACAGTATAGAGGTGAAGCGGTTCCTATGATTCTATTGAAATTAGACTACTAAACGAACATTGGTCTATAATCAATGCAAATTTATATCTGTGGCACCAAAGGAACCCATTCTATTGGGTTGTTTGGTAGAGACAAAATAATATAATATTTATTTTCATAAATATAAATATAATATTTATTTTCTTTTAATGTTTTTATTTCAAATTTGACTTAGTACTAAAGCGTTATTAATTATAAATAGTAACTAATAATTATAGAAAAAAGAAAAAAAAAGAAATTATTCATAAAAAACTATATTCTCCTAATATTAAGAAACATGTAAGGCATAAAAAAAATTAAGCCGTTTTTTTAACTGCTATTGGGAACTGTTAGCTGAATAAAGGTTTTCTGAGACCATGTACTATGCGCAAGTGTATGTTGTATATTCTGTGTGCGTTGTCATAGCTGATTTTCTCGAGGAGCGCAACGCCCATATCTCGCTCGTCTTGTGTGTGGCATTGACCTACTCACCTATTAAAAACACTTAAACAAAAGCCTAAGATATGTTTTTGAATTCCAGGACAAAACAAAAGCTAACTGCCCCACCCAAGTGCACATGACGTCGTGCTCGCAGTGCCACCAGTGCGGCGCGTACCTGTACGACGAGGACACGATGGCGGGCTGGGCGGCCGACGACTCCAACCTCAATACGCGCTGCGTCGCCTGCGGCCGCCACACCGTGCCGCTGCTCTCTGTGCTCGTGAGTACTGCGTGCGAGCGTCCGTGTGTGCGCGTGCGCAATATGCGCATTATCCCTACGCACACAGTACACGCGCTACTTTGATCCGTGCCTGTATTCATAATCATCAATTAAATACTTAATTCCCTAGTCTGGCAAGACACTATATTTTATATTGCGAAGTTCCACCATTCACACATTCAAGCTTAGGCGGTACATGGAAAACAAAATAAAACACTCGTTTCCTCCCTCTGCATAAGTTAAAAAAATGTATGAATAAATGTGTTAAGGTATGCCGGGTTGTTAATACACGATGTTAAAGTGGAACAAATTTTTACTACCTAGGTTTGTAATAAACTCAATAAAATATGTATAAATATACGTAAAAAATGGTTATTATGTACAAATAATTTCAGATAATACGAGAAGGACAAAGTCAAACGGAAACATTAAGTGTGCCTTACTTAAACCCACTTGTGTTAAGAAAAGAGTTTGAATCTATTTTAGGTAAGATATGATAATCAACATATATAATAATTTATATAATATAATAGGATGAGATTTATATTTGTCTGTCCATTTCAGCATATATTCAATTTAAAATGCGGCCTCTTAACGTTTTTTTTATTTAAATTTGTTATTCATTCTAAGTGTTTGTTTAAATTAAAACATATCCAAGTTAAGTTTTTAAAATGTTATATTCTTTTGCATGCATTTTTCTTTGTGCTCTCAGGTCGTGAAGGCGACGCGTGTCTCTCAGAGCCGGAATTCGTTGAATCACATCCTATCGTGTATTGGAATTTAGTATGGTTCTTAGAACGTGCTAATATTGATAATCATTTGCCTGATCTGTTAAGTCCCAACTTCGCTTCGAAGTACCACAGTACCGATCCTTTGCCAGATGTTGATAAATTGGGTAAATATGACTGTTTATTTATGTTGATAATTATAGTAAGAATCGAAATAAGCTCTAGACTTAATACATTCATTTTAAGCTAAGTTAAGGCCGGTTTAACGCAAGTGGCGCAGCGTCTGTAAACGCGACGTCTATGATTTTGATTCCCAATCCGGGGATTAAGTTGTTTTCATGTCTTCTCTCTGGTGTCAAAACAAAGCATGGCGTTCCTCCTCCGTTACTGAATATGTAGCGCCTCGAATATTGGGTACTGCGTAGGGACAGAGTATCTTAACACCAGGTACAATATAGTTACCTTGTTATGAAATGAATCTGAAATAAGTAAAAGCAGGCTGTACTATAAATGTCTCCCCAGGCGTAGCAATCCTCTGCGAGTGGGAGAGGTGGGACACTCCGCGCGTGGAGAACGAGGCGCAGGCGCTGTACGCCATGTGGAGCGGCCGCCACGCGCCGCGCTCCCAGCAGCTGCGGGCGCTGCTGCTCACCGACCACGACTGTGCTAAGAACAACTCGTATGTTTTGTATAATTTATATGGAATGACCTAACTTCGGCAGTTTCCAGGTCAATACAACATAGGAAATGTCCCGAAATCACTAGGCTTACCATTAGGTGTCCCGTACAAAGGGGAAAAGGGACAAAAAATAATATTTCTAGAAAATGTTAATTTAGGACGGTTTTCAAATCCCAAAATTTTTATACGTTTTCTAAAAAGAAAATAAAATACATAATATTTTGTAACTTTTAAATAATCGAACTCAATTGAAGGTTGGCTTACCTTTCAACTAGGAAGGATGCTCCATTCTAATAACATTACAAATAAATGTATATAATGATTCATGTTTATTTATATAGATTTTATTTAATGAGGAATTTATTTATACTGATATTATTTGATTAGGAATCGGGACCATGTCCAGTATTGTCCGCTACTCACAATGTTTTTATAAATTTAAAAATAAACTGAATGCTTACATTCATGTAATATAATTAGTAATTTTTTATTAATTTATCTGTTTCAGAGTTGTACTCGCGGTTTTAGACGGACTTCTGAGCAATGATCTGTCTGACGCTATAAGAAAGTTGGCAGCGTGGCGAGAGTCCACTTGCAGTAACAAGAGATACTATTCCTACTATAGGTTAGTTTACTTTCTTAAATTGCTTGTTAAGTTATACTCATTATAAATTGATAAGATGTCAGTCAACGCAATTTCGCAACTCAACAATGTGTTAATAATTGGGTAGAAAGTATAAATCGGAATGTTTTATTAGATGAAAACCACAGTGTTTTTACCCTCTAATTAATCTGTTATATGTGAAATACCGCACCGTAAACTTGTTTGTTTATTGTTATGTTTATTTATTTATTCCAGAGACATCTTGTTCCTGGCGATGGCAGCCCTCGGCGAGCACAACATCGACTTAACAGCCCTTCAGCGCGAGTACGCGCGCGCCCTCGACGAGCTGGGGCCGGACGCGCGCGCTCAGGACCTGCCGCCCGCGCCCGCCGCGCTCTGCTGTAGGCATTACTTCAAAAGGCTGCGCCTGCCGCGTCCGCGAGCGCAATGACCGTGGGAGCGCTGTGCGCCGCGTCTTATATATGCGCATGCGCATAAGTGACTGCAGAAAAGCCACGACTCGCCGACCGTACTGTATATGGGTTGCTTACGACTATACATACCAGCTTAGCCCTTCGCCCCCTCACTCGAATCTTTAAAAACAAATGTAAGCTACGGCCATTATCCACATATGGAATAACTATAACAAAGAACAAGTTACATAGGAAACTAAACTGCTTCATTAACTGTGAAACTAGTAAGGCCTGTATAAAAGCAACCAAATGTATATAAAATAAAAGAATAAAATAAATTCCTGACAATATTGAAATATGCCACTTAAACAAAAAAAAATTTGCAAAACATCTTATATTACTTACTATCTTATTTTCATATTATTAAATTTGCAAGCGTCACATAAAATAAAATTATTAACAAACCGTTAAATGTAATATTATGATAAAAATTTACCATCTAAATATATCGTAACAATCAATTAAAATTTTTATTTGAATGGTTTCGCTTTAAAGAACAAGAACGTGCATTGGCCGTCCATTATGTTCTAAGTCATTATTTCTGTAAAAAATACCTGCTTAAACTTCATCTAGGAGTCTCATCGGGATGAATATATAAACTATGTTTTATTAGAAATAAATATAGTTTTATGAAATCATTTTTGTAATTAAATCTTTATATTATTCATATAAAAGTATTTCAATTCTTATTTATTGACAATAAAGTGGAAAATCATTGTAAAATTTATTTTAAGATGGAAAATGAAAATTATGTGTGACTGTATTTTAAATGTGGTACAAACAAAAATCAATGAAATATATTTAAAATGGAAAAAATACATCTTTTTTATAATAACAGTTTTTAAATCAATATATAACGTTATCTGCTTTACTTTTTTTTAATATATTTTTCCTCATGTGTTCGTGTGGAACGCATGACGAATGACGGGAGACATTATAGACTAAGGGGTTCATTAAAAAGTTCAGAATAATTATGGCCTAGTTTTGTAAGACACTTTGCCCCCAATTTTTGTTTGCAAAATTTCATTAAGTTTAATTTTCATGATTTTTATGAGTTATTGGATATATATATAGTTAATATAATAAATATTAAAAGTATCAAATGTGCTTAGAATTATTTGGGCAATATAATCAATGTTTATTTATATATTGTTAATAAAATTACTTTAATAATAACTGTACTAACAACCTTTTTAATTATATTAAAACTGCTTATTTACAAGCATAATGTTTAAAAATTAACAGTTTCTTGCATTACTTAATTCCTTACTTAATATCATAAGTTTTTGTATGTATTGCCTACAATTTTAATAAATTTGATATGTAAATACCCATGTTGAATGTGTAATTTACCCGTTTCTTTCGGCATTAATATAGGATTGCGGGTGCTAAATCAGAATATTAAATCTTACTATATAAATTCGAATGTATATACTTAAGTAAAATTAGTTATAATAACAAAAATTTAAATAAGTGTAGTCGATCCGGCTATTCAATTAGTTGGTTTTCATTTCAGTCACATTTAACACGGCAAATTGCACTTAGCTTTGTATTGGTGAATGTAATTAAATATGTGAGTAGTTAGTCAATGTGACTGCCAAAACTTAAGTATTTTGAAGCATGTCCATATAAAACAAACAATGGATTGTAAAAATAATAATTATTATTCTAAAATGTGTAAAAAATGTGTTAACTAAGCCATTTTCAAGTAAATAGCAACGAAATTTTATTACGGTTTGTAGATTATCTTTACATTAGATAGTGTAAATTGTATACTGCTTAAATACATTTTGTTATAACTTAATAACCTATATATGGCCTAACTACTAATTTAAGTCAGGTTTCTTTACACATCAATACTCAGTTTTTACAATTTTTTTTTAGATAGCCTTTTGTATAGATAGCCTGAGTTTTTAATGAATTTGAAACTTTGAATATTTTATTTTTCAAAATATACCAATTTATATAATGTGTAATTATGACTGTATAAAAGTATTAATGAAATATTGAAAGTTAACCTTATATTCATATAGTCATGAATGTTTACAAGTTGTTCATTAATTATGATTTATCTGATCATTCATTAATTTTATTTATATTGATTAAACATGTTTATGGACAAACTTACAGTTTCACATTAGTTATTTACCATTATTGGCATTGTGTTGCCTCGGGTGTTGATAAAGCCATATTTTAAGTTCCATATTATTATGTACAACGTCTGAATGTAAGCGCGACGGATGTAACTTCGATTCCGACGAATCATATTCGTTTCGTTCGATTTTGGAGAATTATTTTCAATTTCCTTCCTTTAGTATAGTGTGATTTTGAGTTTCCTCCACTCAACACACCATGTCTCGAAATTTGGGTGGAAGTTGGAGGAAGTATGCACTAGGTTCCCTCTGCCTACTCTGCCATATGCGGGATATACAGTGAGCTAAAACAATATATTATGTACAATGGTGTTAGTCACAGATGTATTTTTATAATATTTAAGTAATTAATGTGTTTATAATAATGTCTACACAAGGTAATTGAAAAGACATGCAATATAAAGTGTAATTGATTCCCACTTCTTGTTGTTTTTAATTTTTTTTTTTATGTAATGGACAATTTATTATAATGAGATGAATATAATTTTTTATAAAAAAAATATAAGGCTTCATTTAAATTTATTGTTTTATTCTAACATTTCCTTATGTATATTTACAACTTTCATTTTAATTATAAACACTAAATAAGTAACTAACTAATATTAAATTATATTGGATCTTTTGTATGTCTTTATAATTTATACAGATTTGTTAACTTCATCCATCATACCTATAACTCGATACAGAAATCTGCCATCATGGTCATAAAAGCAATCATTAATTTTATATGTTGCCCCCTTTTTATAAGCCTTCTTTGGAATTCTTATTCTTTCTGGATATGCCATTATTTTGTGTTCATCATTTTTATTTTCTTTAAAATCAGTGAGTTCATTTTGTTCCTTACTGTTAGTAATGAGGTCTATCTCAGTTCTCGGAATAGGAGCTATTTCTTTATTTTTACTTGTCATTACTGAATCCACGATAATTCTGTCAGGCATGTTTACATTTTGGCCCTGATCTAAACGTGTTCTAATTTTGTTTGCTAGTTCGTCTAAAGTAACATTTTTGTAATCAACTATTTGTTTAGGTTTTATTGGCTCTGATGAATTAGTCTCGTTGCTACTAATGTTGCTTTCTTCATTTTTCTTTCGGTTATTTTCATTAGCACATCTTCGAACAATTTCTTCAAATTCACCCATTTTTTGTTGTGAAACGTCAATTTTAAGTGACTTTTTATTAAGAGGTGGTATGATTCTGTCTGAAAATTTTATAAAATGTTGTCTTAATTTATCAGGTATGTCTAAGCTGCCTTCTTTTAACTCCCTCCAATTCCGCATAGCAGATGCATCATGACGAGCTATTCTCTCTTCAGTTGCAGGCTTCCACGGATATTTAAGTAGTTTCTGAAAATATTTCTTATATGTAAAAAGTGTCAAAAAATGTATATGTAAATAAATTTCATTGTTTTTTACTCATATGTTTTATATAACCAACTAAGAATTGTACAATGGCACAAGCAAGATTGTTGCAATAAGAATGAAAGATTGTCTGTTGAGTCTTATTTTTGTTACCAAAGTGAGGAAATTGTAATAATTTACTCTCAAACTGTGAATCCAACCCACACACATCAGTAACAGTCAGACTGAGCAGTATATATAATAACAACAATTAAAAAAATATATTCTTATACTTTGACCACTTGTTCTGTGACAGGAAAGCTTTCAGCAATTCTCTCGGGCGTCCACTCATCTGGTTGACTTGATGCTAAGTGACGAATCTGCTCTTTCTCACTCCATGTCAACAAATTTGGCATATTTTCTTTAAAGTATCGTTCTTTGATAATATTATATTTTAACTTGTCTTTGCCGATAAATGATTCATTTAAATGTTCATTATATGATTCACCAACCTAAAATAACATAAAATTGTATTTTTTGTGTATAAAACATAAACAATTTTAGAAAACTTATGTGTTAAGCTTGCTATGTTTACCTCGTAAAAAGAGCTTTCAGATTGCTCAATGAACTCCTCAGCATCATTATCTTGTATTTTTATACCGTCCTCCTGAAATGCTTTTAACCTATGCTCCAACCCAGGGTTCGCTACTGTTGGTTTCCTAAAACCTCCTCGTAAATTTCGAATAATAATTTTATCACAAACATGGAAAAGACGTTTCACATTTATCGAAAACATATCTCTATCTTTATCTTTTATATTTCATTGGTCATAAAATATTTTAAATTAAAAATTATGAACAACACAAATGAAATGGTTATGTTATAAATACTTATGGCACTTGACAGTTGACAGCAAGCCTCAATTTCACATTGACAGATAATAGACCTTATCTAGTCTGGCAAAAGAACGAAGACTAAGAAACAAAACATATAGAAAGAGCTAAAAAAAATCAAATCTGCTTTACACTGTATCCCGCCAACAGCATAGTATTTATTTTTTATGGGAGAGGACAAGACAAACGAGCGAGCGTTCGGGTCACCTAATGGTAAGTGATCACCGCCACCCACGAATGAATAGTAGCCAAATAGATAATGATAAGACACTTTCTGTCGTATTCTGGAGACATTGCGTATTGCGTGGTGGATATTAACGCTTTTCCTATACACCAGAGCGAATAAAGGAAAATATAAAATTAAATAAATATTTCATTTCCTCGAGTGAGGATTGAACCCAGAATAAGTCGCGTTTACAGTCACACTTCCTGCCCCTGTGCCAATGCTGGAAACTCAGAAAAAATAAAAGGATATAGATCAGAGACGGCTCTAGCTCGTTTAGCGCCAGTGCAATGAAACCCTGGCGCTCCATAGGCCTGACACTAAACGCCAAAGTTTGGGTGTTATGTGCAAGTGAAATATTTATTATTTCCATTTCCTCTGAAATACATAACATTTTCATTTCTTCGTTCTGGTAACAAGGGAAAGCGCGGCGTTGAGTTTTATCACTTAACACCGAACGCCTCCAGACTTTGGCGGAAAGTGTACGGAGTGTCTTAATGGGAACGGAATGTCTTGACACTAGATTTCCATTCTATTCCCTCTGCCTATCCTTCTTTGTGTCGTATACAGCGTGAAGCTAACAAAAACACTATAATGTATAGTAATAACGCACATGAATTATTACTCTACAATTCAACCATTAACCCTAAGTTTAAGTTTATCTAAAATGTGCAATTCGATAAAAAATATGAAATTCAATAAAATATATTAATTAAGTTAAAAATAATTGAATTAATAATAAAAACCAAAGGGGCAAAGTTAGATAACATTATAATGTATTAATTAATGGATGAGCGGCTTTATCGTGAAAGCAAGAGTTACGAGTTTGCCACCACAATCTCTCCGTCGCGTTTAGTTCGGTTCGACTGGCCGTTAACACTACACGCGCGCGTTGACAAGTACACTCTACCTGCTAAGTGCACGCTTTCGAGTGAATTAATTATTTGTTATACAACTTAAATAAGGATTTAATTTTAATGTAAGTTTATATTTAATTAATGGTAAATTACACATTTTAAACCTAACCTCACATAATACTCCAATCAATTATTATTTTTTTATTATCTAATATATATCAGTGTTGTCATTTTTCTCTGGTGACTTTGAAATTTTTTATCAAATAAAATATAAATCACGGACTCGATTATTTCGTGTAAATATTATAATAATAAAATGAAATGTATGCATAGTTATATTTTACCAATGCACAATGCTTTGGAGCCTACAAAAATATAATTAATATAACCACTTACTTTTTTATTTATCGTGTTTTCATATATGAGGTTTTTGGTAAATTTTAATAGTCAGTTTCATGCTGTATCCCGCATATGACAGATTAAGCACAAGGATGCCTAGGATTCTCGTATTAAGACACTCCATTCCCCATTTTCCGCCGAATCTTTCGGGGCACTGCGAGTTGAGTGGCGTACCTCATCACCTCACGCCTAGCCTTTTCCTTGGTGCTGGAAACGAGAAATGAAATATCAATAAATAATAGAGGGGAGCGAACCCACGACTATCGCGTTACAGTCACACACTTGTACCCCTGCGCCACGACGGCCTCATAGAATAAGTAATGTGCCATACAGCTACAAACGAAATATCCTTGCCTCACGTGGTTTGAATACCATACATAAATGTATGAGGAATTAAAAATAGGAAACTTACCGCATCTAGAATACTAATACTTCTACGAAATAAAAGAATGTCAAAGTAAGAAGACCGAAACAATTTACAAGTCTGCGACTTTCTCTACCGAATTTTTAATTAAAATATTAAAATTTTTCTTATATTTTTGCGTATTTTAAAACATGCTATATTATATAAGAACGTAAAGTTTCATTTAATTTTAAATAACTATATAAGTTTAAAGCGTTTCACTAAAATTTCTAGGTATAAGTGTAATTTTTTAAGTACAGCCGTTTTCTGTAGAGCTCAATAAATTTGTATAAAATAATAACTTTTACTCTTATCTTAAATACACGTATTACGTTTGATTTTGTTTGTGTTATTTATCGGTTAATTGTTGCAAATATCGTCAATTTATATTATATAAATTTCTTATCAAGACATTGATTGAATGACATCAAGAGTTCTCATAGCTTACATGCGATGGTTACAAGTTCGATCCCTCTTAAGGCAATAAAGTAAAAACTTCACCGCTGCGTTGAGCTCCATCATTCATCACATATTTTAGTAGATTCTCTTTGCTTTGTCTTTGTCGCGATAACCATAAGTTTTGATGGCTGTTCTTTTTAGAAGTTCTGTTTACTTTAGACTTTCAGCTTAGAGATTTATGTGTATATTTATGTACTGTGATTGTTTTCGTTTCTATTTACCAGTTTATGGTAAGAGGATGTTTATTTAGCTCGTGCTACCCTTCAGCATGCATTGCAGTATTTCTTAATTGACATTTCACGACAAAACAATGTAAATGAAAATATTTACTTTACTTCAGTTTTAAGCTAGAACTGCACGATCTAAACGATACATCGTTTAGATCGTGATCGGCTAGTCTAGATATATTTACTGGATTTTCGTGTAAATGTTGTTTTTTTTTAAGATTTCTAGGAAAATATTTTACTAAAATTTCTGGCGTGGAGAGCAGACTATTCTGGAGTGGGATGCGACCCACCCGGCCCACACCCCTTTCCCTACGCTCAAGCAAACATCAACAACAATATAGATACATGAATACGAATTAAATAAGTTGTCTTTGTCTTGCAAGAAAGACGTGTTATAATTATTTATTTAGAAGAGATATAAGTATAGGTATGACATAATTTCCTGTGGTCAACTAAAACAGACTATTGTGTTATCATAATAACAAATATTATATATATATGGATAGGATGGATGGAGGATGCAGGGATGTATCTAAAGATATTTTCCAGTGAGATCCTGGCGTTGAACAGATTTGTTTGTGTGTTTATGTGTTTTATTTTATTTGTAAGTAACATTTCTGGGGTACGTGCCCATACCACCTAGCCCTACTCTATTTTCTCTATCTATCTCTATTCCTACTCTCATGCGGACAATAAGTCCTGAAATTAGGTTCTAGAAGAGAATGTTCAAAAGTAAGAAAAATTCCAAAATCAAATCTGCGCAGCCGTCTACAGCTAGGATCAGATCAGCCACGACCTATTGACCGTATTTTGCAATTCACATCGAAATCTTGGGATAAGAAGAGAATTGGCTACATTGTAAGAAAACGTAATAACTTACTTTTATTTTACGTTTTACTGGTAAAGAATAGTAATTCTCACAAGAGATCCAATATAAATACATATGTAATACACCTTATAATTCTTAAATGGTGACGTTCCTTTTGAACTTGAGAAGGTCACACATACCTATATCAAGGCTGTCTAATATAAGGCTGTATTTTGTTTTATTATATGTCTTACATTTATGTGAGACATGTAACAAAAAATGCCTCAAGAGTGACGTATACAGCGTTTTTTTTTTCATTATAAGCATGTTTTTAGCTTCACGCTGTATTCCCCACACTGCAGGGTAGGTATTCAATGCCTTTATACTAGAGTGAAGAAATGTAAATATAATGCATCCCCGAAAACATTAACCAGTTCGTTTCCTCGAGTGGGAATCGAACTCACAATCTGTTGCGTTACCACACAAGACACGTGTATAAGTAAAGAAATTTATAAATGTAAAGAAATTTTTAAATTTATACACAGTACAGGAACATTTAACATTTGTTGTTGAAGCTTAAATTAATCTAATCTCAGCCAAATTATTTTATCACTTTAACATTTTTTTTAAAAACGTTGTTTTCTGTTTATAATCTGTTTTTTTTTTCTGTAAATAAATTAGTTTCTGTATATTTATGTATCTAAAAAAATCATATACATGTAGTTATAATTGATAGATTGAAATATATACTGGCTTCGTCTAGTTAAAATTCCACAACATCGAGAAAGTAGCGTCGATTTCATTCGATATAGTCAGTTAGATTATCTATTGCAATATTTCCTTCGATACGTTTCAAAACTCTTTGGACGTTCGTTACAGCTACAAACTACTAAATGGGTCGAGTTACTCAATTTTATAAACCTGTTTTTAAGCTAGCGAGCTTTGAGCTGAGAGCCAAGAATTTTTGTAAAAATTACCTAAATTGTTATAAATTACTTTTAAGTTAACTTCGTTTTTATTTTGTCATGTATTTTATGAGTTATTGTGTTGCATAATTGAAGAAATGAGTGGATGGAGGTGTCGCATTTTTTAATTTTAGACCATAAAACAACCAAATTTGTGGTTATTTTAGACCTTCACTACTTGATGAACCTTACGTTTCGTACCTTATAAGGAAAAAAGGAACTCTTATAAGATCATTCGTTGTCCGTCTGTCTGTTTGTTTTTAAGAGCTTTTATCTCAGAAACTCTTGGAGATATCGGGTTAAATTTAAAATCATATCTACGGCTCTATAATTTCGTGAAAATATAGAGAAACAGAATTCCGTTTATATCGCAAAAATGCGTATTTTAATACTATAAAGGGAATTAAAATTCATGGAGTATTTTCAATTGATCTATTATTATGAAATTTGGCACCTAGCATCGACAGGTAGTAAGTACTAGTTAAGGAGAAAATCTGAAAACTATATATTTGTGGTTAAATCTTAAAAATTAAAGCCTTAAAAAGGGGACAAAATTTGATATTAATGCCGCTAGTTCAAGTAAAGGTCAATCAGATGAAAGGACTGGCTAAGCTGAACTTTCATTCATTCTGTCGTAACACTCTTGTCAGAGCGGTCGTGGTCATTACAAAGTGACATTAGCGGCAGATGTTACACGCCTCACGAGCATTCGCCACTTATCTCTACTGGCTGAGAGCCTGGTACACTCATGTAAGGGTCCCCCTACTGCAGCCCTAATCTGGTCGGTCCAACGCATGGGAGTTCTTCCTCGCCCTCTAGTGCCCTCCACTCCGCCCTGTACGACGAGGCGGTCGATGGAGCCACTTCCTCTTCGGGAGACATGTCCAAAGAACTTTAGTATGCGACCTTGTACTAACGTCGACAGACGTTGTTTAGTGCCGATTTCTTGGAGAATAGAGACGTTGGTGCGAAACTCGGTCCATGCTACACCCAGCATTCGTCTCCAGCACCACATCTCCAGAGCATCAATTTTCTTCTTCTCGGCCTGTTGCAAGGTCCATGTCTCCGCAGCGTAAAGAAAAATGGGAAAAACAAGCGTCTGCACAAGCCGGATCTTAGTGGCTTTTGTAATGTTTTTATTTCTCCATATTTTCTTCAGTCTCTCCATTGCGGTTCTAAACTTTAGCTTAAGCTGAACTTTAAATTCAGTAAAAGCTCGAGACCTCCAAATTTGTACGGAACACTCGGTGGGCGAGCCCTATTTGCGCTTGTCAGGATTTTTAAACATTGAACTTAATTTTCTTGGAATTAGAATATCTTCAATTATTTATAAAATTGTATAGTTATATCTACTCAAAGAAACGTGAAATATTGTTTGTCTATAACTAGAAGAATAATATAATACTGGTATGATAATTTGTTCAAATACTTTTATGTATTTAATATATTTAACATTTGTATAAAATAAATACGTTCGAGCAAAATTATATAATGCTCAAAGAAACCCGTTTCTTAATTTAGTAAGTTTTTTACAGATTTCTGTTTAGCTGGAGCAGGGTTGGCAGAAGGAATCTAATATTAATCGACTCCTGTACCCCATTTTTTTTATATTATTATTTAAATATTTGGTGTCTCCAAGTGGAAATCGAATCAACAACCTGTTGAGATTACGGTGATTTTATTACGCTTGCGCCCCTGCGTTACGATTGGCCATTCTTTAATATATTGTTTAAGTAATATGTTAAGATAAAAAAAATATAAGTTGTACAGTTCTTGTAACGTAATTCATTATAAAATTAACGAATGACAGTAATACGATTAAAAATAAAAGTAATCTAACCTGTAAATATATTTGCCATTCATTTAGCATTTCAAATTAATAGCGAGAAATATAATTATATTCATTAGGATCTTGGAATGGTAACTTCAATGTAAACGCTTTACATACTTATAAATATCGTGACCATTCTTTATTCCGTTCAAAATGGGACATAGATTTTTTTTCATACTTTTGTTATATCAGTTTCACGCTGTATCCCAAACACAGCAGGGTGAGCAGAGGGAACCTAATGTTAAGAAGCTACGTTCCTCACTCGCCACAGAATTCCGGAGGCATTGTGTGTTGAGTGACGGAACTCAACGCCGAGCTTTGGCTTGACATCAGAGCGATTAAATGTAAATATTATTTAAAATAAATATTTCCTCGAGCGGGGGTCAAACCCGCAACCAATGCGCCACGACTGGCCTCTACCTTTGTTAATTTTGTTTATTAAAATGGATTATTCCACTCAATTTTTTTTTGACAATGCACTTGACAATGTACTTTTCACAATAGCGGACGGCGAAACGTAATTCGATCACATTTTCGCACCAATTCCAAAAACGTGACGTTTTAACGTCCCAGTCCCGTCTATGGGGACATCGGGTCACACAAACGAAAAACGGGACGGTCCCGCTCAAAACGGGACATATGGTCATGTGTTGGCCCCGGACATGGTGTTAGTGTCTAAACGATTAAAACTATACGAGTAAAACAATGGATGTGGTTATATACAATTAAATTAATTGCTCATAATGGCAGAACATAACATGGATTTTCCTTGAATAAATATAAAATGATTCTATTTAAAATTATATACACTTAAGCATTTATATCTTGTCATGCTTATTTTATAAACAATTTTATATGACAAAATTCGTAAAATAAATCCACAATGTCCTTAAACGTAGACGATTGAACGGTGTAGTCGACACGATGTGACCACAAAATTTGTTTTTTATATAATAATATAAAATTTGTTTATTAATTATATCAAACATGTCTTTCAGCTTGCAACAATGCCTGACCAAGAAATAGAATCGGCCGAAGCGCTGGTCGCGATAAGGGACTGGCTGAACAAGCAGCCACACTTGCCACATGACGTTGGTGAGAATAAAAAATATTTATAGATTTTGTAGTTATATTTTTTTAGATTCACACTGTAGGTTTCACAGGCTCATGTGTAGTCACTCCGTTCCCCACTTTCCGTCGAAATTTGTATTCGGGGGGAAGTGAACGCCGCGGTTGCCAAAGCAAAATTAAATTGTTTTCTTAATTTAAGTTACATTTTCACTTACACTTATGATGCAACTTAGATATTTCTTTATTAGACCAAGGTCGACAGATAAATGCCAATTTAGAAACTTAAACTTAAAAATGATAAAAAAAAATATGAAATTTTTAAATTGAAAATATACAACAAGCTTCCAATTAAAATTAAAATAAACGAATAACAAAAAACATTTTGAGATACATAGATGTAGACATATAAGTAATATATGCATATAAGCATATGTTTGACTGCCTTATTAAAACCATCTTTTTTTCTTCATTAAATACACTAGCAAATATAATCTCTGATAGTTTACATAAGAAATGTGAAAACTTTATTGTATTCGTATATGATTTTATTACACAAGACGTTTTAATTTATATGACATTTTCTCTTTATGTCTTAACTCGAGGTTAAAGGTCACGTTAAAATTGAACACAAAGTGTTGCAGTTACGTTGTATATAAACATTAAGAGAATATGGTTGGTTTATTAATAATATAAGCGGTTATTTTATGCAGAAAAATTCAATACAACTTTCCTGTTTTTAATAATGTCGTTAAATTTAATAATAAAAAAAATATGTACTAGATTATTATAACTTTGTCGTTAAAAATATTAAAATCCAAACACCGAGCTTTACTCTCGTTGATATCGAAAGTATGAAATTTATGGAGGAGAAGCTACAATGGAAAAAAAATCAAAAAATCAATTAAGCTGTTGATGTATTTATAAAATCTACATATATAGTTTCGTAAGTCATGGATTTTAGTATTGGGAAATTGTGTCTGTATGTATATATATAATCGATCCTCTCAATATAGGTTTCGAAATGATATATAAAACGTAATTCAGATTAGTAAATTAATAATGATGAAATGGATCTCCTCCAAAGGCTGCTAACTATGTATAGTATTCATAGAGAAATGTGTAACGGTGAAAGTTGTTTTTGAAATATGCACTATAATAGCTAAAGCTAATGTTCCAGCTTTCATTTTGGAGATGTTTCACTCTTGACTCTAGAGATGACCTTTAACTACCGTTTACTCATAGTATATTAATATTTGTATGTCTTTACTTGAGAGAATAAATTATATTCATTTCTTCAAGCGTGGCGTAGAGTTCCCACACACATAAATATCTTAACACTTAAGTTATTTTTATTTACCACTTTATAAGGAATGAAGCAGGATTATAAGAAAAAAAACTGTGTACGTAAATTTTGTTAATTTAGTTGAAAAGTTTAAAAACTCTTTATGCAATGCCAGCGTTGCTCCATGTACAAGTAACTTCGCGCATAGCGTATACTGAATACATTAGTCACGGCAACTATATGCATTTCTCAATAATACAGCAATATATTTTAACTACATGTTTTGTAAACGATGAAGTGATAATTCTATTACAAAATTCATCAAAACCCACTTGGTCTTACATAGAATTAAGAATGTATAAGTCGCAAAATTCTATTAATATCTATTAATTTTGCTTGTTTTTATATTTATATATATATATATATATTTTAGCTTCACGCTGTATCCCGCACACAGCAGGGTAGGCAAGGCAGAGGGAACACCGAGGGGTGTTAAGACACTCCATTCCTCACTTTGTGCAGACTTTTTCAAGACATTGTGTGTTGAATGGTCGGAACTCAACGCCGTGATTTGTCTTATTAACAGAGCGAGAAAAATTAAAATCATTCATTGCCTCGATTAGGAATCGAAACCATAATTCACGCAGTTGGAAAACTATATAATATTTGTATAACATACCTTGAAGTTAAAGAGCTACAACGATAGTTAACTATTTGTAGTTAAATACATTAGAAACCCAAACAAATTCGTTGCGAAGCCGTTGCTCACGCTCATATGTAATTATGACATATTTTACGTACAGTACGGACAACAAGTTGTGGCTTTTTGTATTATTTATTTCTCGCGCAAACAATGCGTAAAAGTTGGTAAAACCTAACTTCATGGGGGCCACGACTTGTTGATCGTACTGTAAAACCGTTATTGAGTTATATACATAATATTATGTTCAATTACAGTAATTATAACGTTTTTATTTCACTAATAAGGAAATTTGGAGTGTCGATTAAAATTTTTTTCAATCATTATGGTTGCTTCTTAAAATTATATAATTAAATAATATACATTGTATATTATTTAAAATGTATAATTATTATGAATGTTGTCAATTAAAACACTTTTTATTTTTTATTATCATTTTTTTATATATCCTACAATTATATTTATTTGCGACATGTCACGTACACTTAATTTCACATGTAGTTATACTTAAAGAATCGTTTTAAACCCGGTTTCCACCGAGACAGAGGCGTAAACGAATATTTCTTAGAAACGCACTCTTTTTACATTAAATAGGCTTATATTTTATCTAAGAACTATTTTTGTATTATTGTATACTTTTTCTAATAAACCATTTCAATACATTTTGCTTGGTTGCTTGCAACAAATCAAATTAAAATTAATACAAAAAAATAGTTATTGATATTTGAATTCTCTACCGCCGCTTCTGTTACACAATAAGTAGGTACATATAAAATATGTTAATTCAAAGAATATACAAGACGAAATAAACCGGTCATACAAAAAGACATTATAATGTTTCTAATACTGGCGCCTAATGTGAGATCATCAATTATTATCATTCAAGTAAAAAAAAAGGATTTCTTTAGAGTAACTTAAGTTGTAAATATTACATAAATCGGCAAAAATTATGTTGAAAATTGTAATATCTTCTTAATATGGTGTTTTTCAATAGTTTCTTGGCATTATGCTGAGTATCTATATATAAGTAACATTCATTATCATTCTGTATCCCGCATTTAGCAGATAAGGCAGGGATAACGGAGTGTATTAACACTAGACTCCCAGGTTCCTTTGGCCCATCTTGTTATTTGCGGGATACAGTATGAGGATAAACACAAAATATTTAGTGGGTTGTTTAATTTCATAATATAGTACTCAGTTGTGATTACTAAATCGTTTTCATCATCGTCATCAATCATCAATTGTTCATCATTGAAAACTTATTATTTTTCTATAACAGAGGAAATACTGCTTCGTCGGTTCTACTTTAGTTGTCGGAAAAGTATGGAGCGTGTGAAGCGAACTATAGACTTGTTCTTCACTATTCGCTCCACGGCGCCCGAGCTCTTCCTCAAGAGAGACCCGTGGTCGCCGGAAATTAGACGAGTTTTTGAAATTACGTAAGTATTCTTTTATATTTATGTTTTATGATTATATATTTATATGTGTATAAAAATTTTTACTAATTAAAGAAAAACATCAAAACTTATGTTAAAACTAGCAACCCAAACGCGGCTTCGCCCGCTTAAGCTTATTTCTATATTATAGACAAATTATACAATATCTTCTCAACACGCAATGCCTCCAGAATTCGGCGGAAAACATGGTATGGTGTCTTAACCCTGCTAAATGCGGGAAACAGCGTGACACAAAAAAAATTGGATATGTTATGGTCATTTCTAAAATTAAAATGCAATTAAACATTAACCGTATTTTGAAAAAGGTCACACGACGTTTCGCAATTCGGACCAGAAACACTGACGCAAATCGACATTACTTTTTTTTTTAAATTTGTTACGTGACCAGATGAGTCAATGTTCTTATTACAAGGGCAACCTACAACCTACGTAGATAAAATGTATTTACTATTTTAAACGTTTACGTTTTTAAATTATTTATATATAAAGAAAATACTTTTTCTGGCCATCCAACTGTCCCTTGACGGTTTCCAAAAGGCACAGGATCATATCCTGCTGCGCTTAAATTTTGACAAGTTTTGGAAAAAAGTATTTTAACTTTTTTACTGTGAATTTTCTCCGTCTAAGACGGAGTAAATGAATTAGGCTGTAGCCCGATTTCGCCTACAGATTTATCCTGACCAAATTAAAATATTATAATTTTTTACGTTTTCCCAATTAAAACTCGTACTCACAGTCATTACACATAATCGGCATATCCCAGCAATAGAACAGTTTATTTCTTTCTTTCCTTTTTTCTTTATTTTATGCCATGACATCCTAAATAAATCCACCGTAAACAACACTAATCTTAAATAGTAAATAATAATATTATTATTACTAATAATATATAAAACAGACTTGTTCGTATAGTACGAATTCACTATTAATATCATTCAAACCTGTTAATTCAACTATCAAATTAGTTTTTTTATACAATTTGCGTCATCAAAATAGCGATTTACATATTCACATTGTACAAAAAACTAAAGCTTTGCCTCTTATTCTCGTAAAATCTTTATTTTTAATACCACTGACTACAGTCAAACTAAAAGGTTTATGATTGATCGTAAAGTATTTAAAAACAAAGACAAAATATAATAAGAAATAAATCATAAAATAAAATTATCATTCAACATGTATTTTAATTACGCTGTATCCCGCATCTAGTAGGGTAGGTAGAGATAACTTAGTGTTACGACACTCCGCTCTCCATTTTCCTGATGGTGGAACTCAACGCCTAGGTTTGCCTCAAATCCAAAAATTTAAAATATTTAATATGTATATTTTCAATCATCGTCATAATCCTTCAGTGGAAACCGAACTCACTACCTGTCGCGTTTACAATGCACGCTTATTCCCTTGCGCCAAGACTGTCTTCAACTACTTTTTAAATATTTTTCAATTTCATTTACAGTGACATGTTACCACTTCCGAACAAAACAAAAGAGAACTACAAAGTGTTTATATACCGTTTGAACAATCCCGACTACGATTTATTCAACTTCGTGGACGCTGTCAAGACATTCTTCATGCTGGCCGACACCAGACTCACTGAGGAGGACGACATACCTTCTGGTGAAATACCAATATTCGATTCTGCGAATATCACCTTGAAATTTATAGGAAAAGTTAATTTGTCAGTGTTAAGAAAATATATGACGTACACACAGGTTGGTAACAAAATTTGTCTCTATTTTCCCACTACGAATTTTTTAAAGTGGCGGAAGTTAAGAAGGTTCTCAGCACTAGGCTGCTCCACTTAACGTGGCTGTGTGTACAATGGAAGCAAAAACCACTTTTTGGGGAACTTATTAAACAATATAAACATTTTAAACATATTTAGACCTTCTTTATAAGAAAAACGTACAATTTACTTAATGATTTGTCTTTTCTAAGTGTGGAATAACACTTTAAAAAATCGGCCAAGCACGAGTCGGGCACGACACGAGTATATGCTTTGAATTTTTACTCTGTCTGCAAGCGTGGCTGAGATAAAGGGTCTTGACAGGCAGAGACAGAGTGTTTTTTTAACGGTTCCTATTTTTCTTAAAAAGTATGGAACCCATAAAATGTTAAAAACATGTTAGATCTGCCACCTCTGGCATTACATTTCCAAAGGCTTCAATTAAAAGTGCTATAAATGTTATAAATACGTTCACATCTCGTCAAGGTAAATTTTAATACATTGTTATTTGTAGCCTTTGTATACAAATTTTAATATGTTTTTGTAAGATAAATATAAACATATAAATCTCATAATTAAGAACAGTAAGATTTATTATAATTAAAGAAATATTTATTATATTAAATTTTACTTATATATATATAGGTTATTCGCCTTTGCCTACATTTAGGAAGTAAATTTTTTTTAAAAAAATTATAAAATACACAGTCGATAGAAAAACAGTGTGGACGTATCGTTTATAAGTAAATTTAAATCACGTCCATTTCAAAACAATGCGGGTGTAATAATAATCGCTACTTGCACGCTATATGCATATTTAGTGAAGACATTAGCTTTTTTTGCGCGAATGGACGATACGTAACTCAATAAAAGTAGAGAACTGACTTTGAACAACTACCTATATAAGAGAAACATAAAAAAATAAAATAAATCAGCTTCTACACTACTTTATAACATCTGAATATGGTCCAATGAATTTTATCGATGTCGATATTTTATATAAGCGATGTAAGTTCATAAAATTTAATTAAATTAATTATTAATTACTAGTTATTTTTTATTCCAGGAATCAATACCGGTCCGGCTAAAGCAAGTGCATGTCATTAACGCACCTTCGTACATCAGCAAAATTTATGCACTTTGTAAACCTCTACTTAAGGCAGAAGTTGCCAAAATGGTATGAAAGATATAAATATACAATGATTTAAGAAGTTGTTCTTTTTTATATTTTTAAAATTTTATTTTACACTAAGGAAAAAAAATATTTCAAAAATATATAACATTTTTAATATAGTGTCATTTAAACCCGCGCCTCTTTGAAACCATCTAAGTTTTCTGAGCACTAAGCAATAGGTTATATATTATATTAACGCTAAGAGTTACACTTGGATGTTTCCAAGAGACGGGGTTCAAATCCCGCTACTTTAAAATTTGCAGTCGTTTCTTAATAAATTAGTTATATTATTGTTAATTATACCATTATGACACTGTTACAAAGTACATTCAGACTTTATAAGGGATGACATTTGGTATATATTTCCATTTCCATACTCTAGGCTTATACTCTGTACTCCCGCCACTCCATATGCAATATTTCGAATGTGTACATAAAACGGAGAACGTAGTGTATTGAAACTTGCTTCTCTATTCAAAGGTTTGAAGCTTAAAAATAAATTAATATAAATATCATACAACATTGAGGGCACAAGGGTGCGACTGTAAAGTAAAAGAGAGTTATCTATTTTTCTCTGTTTAATATGTTATTGTTTGAATAGAGTAGCGGAGAAATAAAATAAAAAGTTATTTAAAAAGAAAACGAAAAGATCTACTTGATCAAGATTATTTATCCAGCAAAGTTGAGATTGACCTTGTCATTTATATAGTAATTAATCCAGTATTGTAATATTATATAGTTTTTTTATATATATTTTTTATAAAAAAAGAATAAGTATGATAAAATTAAAACTTAATTGCAATAAAACGTGCCGACATCCTGTTATATACGATGACGCACATAATAAAATGAAATATGTAATATAGTATATTACATGAGGACAGTCGTGAATAGTAGTGGGTTCGATTCCTATTCGAGGAAATGATACATTAAATAATTTCATTTTCATTGCTCTGGCAATAAGGTAATACGCGGCGTTGACTTCCGCCACTAAGCCACCAATGCCTCCAGAATTTGCCGGACATTGGAGAGTGTCTTAAAACTAGATTTCCAGGTTCCCTTTGACTATATGCGGGATATAGCGTGAAGCTTATTTCTGTCATTATAATTGTTTATTTTTGCATTTAGATAAAGTTCCACGAGCCAAATTCGGACACGCTATACAAAGATATACCGCGAGAGCTGCTGCCTTCAGAATATGGTGGAAACGCAGGTTCAATTGACCAGATTAAAAGATACTGGATAAAGCGTATTGAAGCAAAGAGGTATTTTTTTTTAACTAAATGTCCTATATCTACACAGAATTTGTTACAATTAATTATGTTAATTCATAGTTAATTGTAAGATATATACTTTAAAAGATTATCTAAATTTTACAACTATGAATATTTTTATATCATAAAACGAAGGAATGGCAATTTACTTTATATTAATTTGTAAACTTTTTGCTGTCGATAGTATTTATTTATTTTTTTGTTGAAATGGATTCAAGAGAACCGAGTGTCTTAATATTAGATTCACAGGTTACCTCTGCTTTTTGTTATGTGCTTGAAGCAAAAAAATTAAATCACATGTTTTCCTTATATTATTTAACTTAAATTAACAATTTAGGTACCTTACTATATACATATAATTTAATTATTAATTTAATAATTTATTTGCCTATGTTTTACTTGTAGTAAAAGTGTTGTACTTTTTATATAACGGCCCGTCCCACTTACAAATATTTCTGATAGACTTCTAATGATTTTTTTTATTTTTTTCAGAGATTGGTTCATAGCAAACGACAAAAATTGGGCCGTCGACGAGTCACTGAGACCCGACAGTGTAAACGCACAAGTCAAGGAACTACCAGGGTCCTTCAGATCGCTCGCTTTTGACTGACACAGTACTAAATTATAATTTTAAACTTTTAAACTGTTAAATAAAGGTAACATCTAAATAAGTTCCTTCCCATATAATTATATAAAAACTAATAAAAAATATATTAAATAAAATGTTGTAGATTGTAGTGGTAAAAAACTTCGTTTAAATAAATGTTCTAATATATATATCCTATATTGCGAATAAAATATTACGAGTGTCGCAGTAAAAAAAAAATAAAAATAAAAAACTTTAACAAAGAATATAAAATAATAAGCCAACTACTTTTAGCAAAGCTATCTTACTAAGGGTAAATAATAAGAGTCAAGTAGTATTTTTTATGTCAGATTGAAGGGATTTTTGTTAAAAAAAAAGTTACTAATATCTTCACAATTTAAATGATGAGGTATAAATATGTGCTGTAATTTGAATTATTTTTAGTATATTTGTTGTCCTGGCAGTGTAGTAGAAATAGTATATGCATAGTATACTTATATTATAAGGTTACAAGAGATCACAATATATATTACAAATAAGTTTTATACGTAATGAATAAGAAAAATGAAGTTTTATCCCGGTTATTTAGATTTAAATTATATTTACAAATAAAATATTTACAAAGAACTAGTACATTTTATTTACAAATTTTTAATTATTCGAGTAAATTAATTAATTATAATAGTATGTTCATAAAAAATATGAAAAACGAATTATTAATCATTTAACGTTATATTAATGTTGTTATTACTTAAAAATATTTGTTTTTTTTTATTTGCATAATTGAAGTTATTGTTTGAAATCGTGTTGTAAATACATCTTTTGTAAAACTTAGTATGAGTAAAATGAAAATTATTTTTTTATATATTTTCGTATATTTCATGTTTCGTCACACTCTCTAGAGAAGAATTGTAACGGAGTGACCTATCCCATATTTCTTTTTCAATATTAAACGCATACTAAATACAACGCACCTTAAAATATAAATAATGATGCGAGTCAGATAAAATGAGGCCGGTTGTGGCGCAGGGGTACAAAGTGTGCCTGTAAACTCGACTGGTTGTAGGTTCGATCCCCACTCGAGGAAATGAAATATTTCAAATTTTCATTTCTTCGCTCTGGTGTCGAGGCAAATCTCGGTTTTGAGTTCTGCTACTCAACATGCAATGCCTCCAGAATTCGGCCGAAAACGGGGAATGGAGTGTCTTCTTAACACTAGGTTCCCTCTGTCTAAGAAAAAATAACATAATATTACGCCGATTAAATCATAAATAACACTAAAATGTTCAAAACTAATGGGCAACAGGTGTAATTTTAAAAATCTTTTTTTTGCATATGACTCCTTAAGTCAGTTGAGTAATCTTGCGACACGCATCTCTTGTGGAGGAACCTGTGTAGTCACAAAGAAGGTAGTCTTTAAAAAACATAATTACCGTTTATTACAATGATTGTAAAGTAATTTTGATATTTTCGACTTTTAGTTTTGTACCAGTAAACTTCATTTTTTGCAATCGATTCTTACCTTCAAAAAGTTTCACAACTAATAGTTAATTGCAAAATACCACCTACCATGCTTACAAGATATTATCGATACTTTTAATGTTTATGTCAGTTTCCAGACAAGCCCAAATATAAATATTGATTATTGTTAGGATGTGAATTAAATAGGAATCCCAAATAATTTATATGTGTAAAAATAACCTTTTTCCGCATAGCAGGATCAACAGAGGGAACCTTTACTTAGCCCAGGAACCTTTGTTTACCTAGAGTATTAAGCTTTTTCAGGATTTGACGTGTTGAATCGAGAACGCCGTGATTTGTCTGTCAGAGCAGGAAAATAAAACTAATTGAAATGTAATCAATTCCCCGAGTGGGGATCGAACCCAAAATTCTAGTGTTTACAATCAAACACTATCCTACTGCACCATCTAATATGTATAATTTTACTAAAATTAAGTAAATTTTACTTGAATAAAAATTTAATTGTCAATTCAATTAATCAATTGATAGAGTCCTAAAGGAGCCATTCATAGAGCTGTCAAACGTGTTGTATTCAACTTTCTTCTCCAAGTCCGCCTTCCACGCGTTATCGTTTAAGAAAAATTTTCTGGAACAATAATAGAATATATATTATTCCGAAAAAAATAATAATATTATAAATCTATATGTAAGTTTGTTTGTTACGCTTTCAGGGCAAAACTACACATATTGTCTATCCTTTCTGATCGAACAACACTAGCATATGACTAGCAAAAATGCATTACCTGTGGTCATCTATTTTTTCGCGCCATTCCTTGCTTTGCTCATGAAAACTTCCAGCTCCGCCGCCATATTCTACCGGCACGCATTTTTGATCCACGTATTGGTATAAACTCTCGACGTTCGTGTGGATGTGGATCTGAAATTTTATTTGAAATTTAGCTCGACTTCAAAAACTTTCAGATTAACTCAACATCATAGACGAAAACTTTTTTAATATCTATTAATTATATAGTTTTATAAATAAGGAAGATTTATTCTTGCTAATATGTTCAATTTGTATTATTAATACAAAGTCTCCAGTGAATACTTTTATTTGCATATCCTTTTGGCTCTTTTGTCTTAATTCTAGAATACAATATATATTGTTTAATACTTACAATATCAATTACTTCAGAAGGCAAAATTGGTCGGATAAGTGAGTACACTTTTTCATAATACGAGGGTGCCTTTATACCAATTATTTTCTTCACTCGTATTGGCATCGATTCCTGTCAAATAGATAACATATGTGTATATAAGTAATGTATTAAAAATATATATTTAAAAACACACAGAAACAGAAATCTGCATGTATATATTTTCATTTACAAATTTTTATATTTCTTTAAATATTATATTAAAAGATATTATATTAAAAGATATGTACGCTCGAGGAGATGAAATATTTATTTAAATTTATTTGCATTTCTTCGCTTTGGTGTTGCCGCAAAGCGCGGCGTTGAACTCTGTCTCTCAACACGCAACGCCTCCAGAACACGCTAGAAAGCGGGGAACAGAGTGTCTTATCTGTCGGTCGTGTCCTGCTGTCTACGGGATACAGCGTCAAGCTGATCAGTAAGTAATAATTACCTCAATATCTAAAATATTTAAAAAAAAATTGATACAAATTATATTAACTTACCAACAAAAACATAACGAAATCCCTTAAATAAACTATATTCAATTTAGGAATTAATTTCAAAGAAACAAATGACAAATCGATGACTACATAATGCTCGTCCGCATAATGGGGGTGAAACGTGATCCAAACGTCTTTATGTATTCCAACACTTTTCAAGAAATCGTAAAATAAGAAATTTTCTGGTGTGGGCTCGTCAAACTTGAAGAATATTGCCTCCTTGCCTTGGAATGGATATGTTGCTATACCACTAAAATTGTTATAAATATTAATTAACTGTAAACTGTAAAAATCTAACTGTAAACGGGACCTTGCGGGTTCGACTCCCATCCGAGCCGATTATTTATTAAATATTTGTATTTATAAAAACGAGCCTTACAAGCATTTTTTAAAATTCCTATGAACATTTTATGTCATCAAATCCGCACAAAGTAGCGGACGAAGACTAGTATATCGTACAATTATAAATACTTATAAAACCTCGAATACTTTAGGTTACGTAATTAATTTATTGTTCAGGTTTGATAGAGTATTTATTTAACACATTTTTTTTTTATTTTTGGTAAAAGCTATTGAATAATAAATTCCACTGCATGGAAGAAAAAATGCCAGTGGATGCATATAAGGTTTACTTTAATATAGACTAGATAAGATAGAATAGCCACAAATAATAACATAATATGGTGACACTTCATTTTATAATATTAAATTATACGTATTAAAATATATAATAGGTGTTTACAAGTTAGTACAATCAGGTAATTTTCTTAAGCAATCGGCGGATGTTATATAAATATATGTATTATAAGAAAAATATTGAAAATAAATACTTTGTGTCACTGCTCATATATCTGACGCATAGTGGTTAAAATATTTCATTTCTGTCGTATTTGCAGTCACACGCTTATAGGGCACTAGACTACGCCACGACTGGCCTCAATTCATTATAATATATTTTATATTCTTTTGAATTAAAGGCTGATGATATGTGTATAGCACAATATAAGTATATATTTATTTTTATTTTTTTGACTTAAATTGTAATATACGCACGTGCGATCAATTATGTTTTTCACATCAGGTAGGAGTGGATCTCTTCTGGTATACACTTCGGGCATCAGTGCTCGAGTGGTGCAAAACTTATCAATATGCTTCTTGGTCCCCTCTAAGCTGAAGTAGCAAGTATGCAAGAACCTGTAGAGTAACTGATCGTCTGAAACTGTAGAAAGGCTATTAAAAAAATCAGCTTCACGCTGGATCCCGCACACAGCAGACTAGGCAGAGGGAACCTAGTGTTAAGACCTATTTAAATTATTTATTAGGCATATAAGTGAAATTCTAAACTAATATGCTAAACAGAGATCTCCTCTTAATTTTTTTATGAATAGATTTACAAATTTTGAGGAGTTTTACCCTAAAACGACTTAACTATTGATTTTTGTTTATATTATAAGCACAACTTATTAAAATATTATACCATCTAAAACTTACATAAATCTTGAGGTAAATGAGCTTCTTTTGACATCCATTCTCTTAAAGCAATCAAGTCTCGTTTACCATCGTGCGGCATCTTTAGATTTATAAAAAATATTTAAGGAAACATAATTCACTTAACGGAGGCCAGTCGTGGCACAGAAGCACAAGTGTATGACTGTGAACGCGACAGGTTATGGATTCGATTCCCACTCGAGGAAATGAAAAAATTAATATTTTCATTCCTTCACTCTGATGTAGAGGCAAAGCGGCTTTGAGTTGCGCCACTCAACAAACAATGCCTCCAGAATTCGACGAAAAGTGGGGAGCGGAGTGCCTTAGTGTCTTACTAGGTCCGCTACCCACCCACTACATTAGGGATAAAAATATATACCGTATGTTATAAATGAAAGAAGAT
The DNA here is from genome assembly GCA_037355905.1 of Heliconius aoede. Classification (NCBI taxonomy): domain Eukaryota; kingdom Metazoa; phylum Arthropoda; class Insecta; order Lepidoptera; family Nymphalidae; genus Heliconius; species Heliconius aoede. The sequence continues at coordinate 173,511 of JBAIZZ010000050.1, forward strand.
ATATATATTATATGAAAAATTTATAATAGAGTAGAGTTTTAACATGTTATTTAGTATACTATAGTATAGAACGTATTTCCATGACATACTCGTATCATAGCTTTTTCCGTGTTATTATAACGCAAGGTCATTTTTGTATCTTTATTATCTAACCACACGACAATATTGTTGTTTTTTTTTTCACTTAATTTTATCCTTTTAAAAGATCTTAGCTTGAATATTTTTATTATTTTATTGTAAAAGTGTTATTCCAGACTTATGGAATCCGGAATGAGTTCCGGTATGAAAAATATTTTTTTTGGTCAGCTTCGCTGTATCCCGCACACAGCAGGAGAAGGCAGAGGAAGGCAGTTATTTTGCCACTCAGCACCGGACTTTCCGCCGAATTCTAGAAGCATTGCGTGTTGAGATGCGGAACTCAACGCACTTTGCTTCGATATCAGAGCTAAGAAATGGAAATATAAATATAAATAAATATTTCAGCTCCTCGAGTGGGAATCGAACCCACAACCAATCGGTTTTACAGTCACATTTTGTGTCCCTGCGACACGACAAATTACTGATTTGAGGCCAGTCGTAGCGTCAAAAAGTATTTAAATATATATATATATATATATTTATTAGAATACTTATTTAGTACTTATATATAAGAACAATTTTAAAGGAAAAAATTGTATCAAAATAGTGAAAATCCAAATACTTATAAAAACTAAATACACATTTGCATATCAATAAAATTGTACATTATATGTGTTTGTAAATATAATATTCTTTTAAACGCGAATTATACTATTGAATTAATAATTTTTACGCTACTATAGTATATTTCACTAAGCCAACTTATATTTTTTTTTGCACAAAAAGAGCAAAATATAGACATTATTACTACCTTGATTTATTTTCTCTTACTTCGCTGCGTGCGCGTGCGCTGGTGGCTGGCGACGGCGATCACTTACCGCACACTAAACAGTGCACTTCTTGTTTTGCTCAAATCAAGGATTCTAACATATTATTTTATTTTAAGATATCAATATTCATGAGTTCATATGGAAGTCATTAATGTCATCAAATACTATTTATAAATATATATTTATTTATATAAATAATTTATTAATATAAATCTATTTCATTTCTTATTCTATTTATGCACTTTATAGTGGTAGACTATTTTAGTATTGCTTACTATGCTGTTACACATTTTATAAGTTGCAATCAACTATCAAATGTTTGAGCTTAGTTTAAACACTAGATTCCCTCTGCATATCCTGCTGTAAGCGGGATATAGTGTGAAGATAAAAAAAATTCGCACGGCATTCGTATTTCCCGCGAAAGTCTCAATCCCGCAGGAATTCAGGAATAAAAAGTAGCCTTTTTTTTTCAGACATATACTTCAATTTCATTTAATAGATGGAAAATGTTTATTATGTGTACTCGCTTCTTCACGATCAAATAATCTCTAGATCCCGCCCAGGCTTAATAATACAATAATAAAAATCTGTCTAATCCGTCCAATTTAGAAGATAAACGTTTAAAAACTTATAGATTTGTGTTCTGTCACTATTTTTATATTTTTAGATGCTAAGTGTAACGAGACTCTTTTTTACTGATTTATTATAGTATAAGAGATGAAATATAAATATATTGTAAATTAGTGTCACACTAATTTACAAATGGATAACGAGTTAGAAATGACTGAATGTCAATTGTTTTGATTTCAAATTAGACAGAGGGATTTTAGTGTTATGACACTACATTCCCCACTTTCTGTCCATTTTTAGACACATTGCGTTGTGTTACGTCGAATGGCGGAACTCAACGCCGCGCACCTGAGCAATTAAGTAAAACTAATTAATAGGATATGAAAACAGTTTATTATTACTATAGTACATTTATTTCGACATCAGTTACAATAACAGTGTAAGATGACCTCATGATATAAAACACATGTCAGTGACAAAGCATATCGTTATAATCAATTACACGTACATTATATATCTACTTAAACGTAATGTAATATAGTTCCTACGTTTTTTGACAAAATATCTTTCTGTGGAGCCCTAGCCACCCACCTGGACCCTTGTTCTGCCACTCAACACGCAATGCCTCCAAAATTCGGCAATAAGTGGAGAACGGAGTGTCTTAACACGAAGTTCCCTCTGCCTACCCTGCTGTGTGCGGGATACAGCGTGAAGCTGATTTGTTTGTATAAGAATATTTATATTAATATGTATTTATTCATAAAGATACGTAGGTATTTTTTATTTATTCCACTCCTCTCTTTTTATATTTTAAGTCCTTTGATTTTATCAAAGGTTGTCTGTAAGAGATTGCTTGAAGCAATAAGACCGCCTTTGCATACTTGTGTTTATTTATTTCTTTTCTATGCTAGTTGTATTTTTCTTTTATATACTAAACTAAACCAAAAGATATTTAGATATGAATGGATATTTTATGTTGCACTTCCTTTCACTTTTCAAGTTTCTAGGACTTTCGAGGCAAAGCGGGGCGTAGAGTTCTGCCACTCAACACGCAACACTAGTGACCACGCAGGAAGTGAGGAACGGAGTGTCTTAACACTAGGCTCCCTCTGCCTACCATACTGTGTGCGGGATACAACCTGTTTAATTTATCTATTTGACTTTAAGAAGTACCTTATGAATTTTGATGATCATAAGTCAGCCAGTCATTATAATGGCATTATTACCATTAGTAAATAATATTTATGTATTCAGATAAATTACGCACAAGCAGGAATATTATACGACAGACAGATTATTTTTAGATGTTGGTATTAGATATGTGCTTTATTGACACTCAAATATTTATTGAAACAGAAAAAAATTAACACAGCTAAAATAAACAATGACTTTACATTTTACGATTAAATTTGACATTTAACGACAACGACATTTGACGAATTATTAAATTTGACGAATATTAAAGAATATATACAATTTACTTTTGATTATATAAATACAGCTTTATAAATGAATAAAAACGGAAATGCAAGTAAGAGAATATATATTTTCGTATAATAAAAAGGAATCGCAGTTTTATTATATATTAATCAATTGCTAAAGTCCTGAAGGAACCGTTCATGGAGTTTTCAACGTTCTTCTGTTTTGGTTTTTTCAGCAGATCCGCCTTCCATGCATTATCGTTCAGGTAGAATTTTCTGAAAGAAAAAAAAATGTATTTATACTTACTACCGGTTACAGATTAGAATATATTGTAGCAATTGATACAAAAAAATCTCGATTTTCATGTGTAAATTACTAACACTACTGAATTCCATTGGAAATTCAACAACTAAAATTAATTAAATATATTTCATATAATCACGCATACCTAAAATCAGCTATTTGTTGGCGCTGATTCCGGTCAAATTCAACCAGACTACGCGCTTCGCCGCCATATTCTACCGGCAAATATTTTTTATCTACGATCTGGTATAGGCTTTCAACGTTCGTATAAATTTGGATCTGAAACAAAAACAATTAACTATATGTTTAAAGTCTGTAATCATATGAACAAATACTATTTTAATTTTTATATCAAGAAGGATAATTTCTAGATCAGCCGATATTTTTCTACGTATTTGAATTTAGCTTCACGCTCTATCCTGCACATAACGGGGGGCAGAGGGAACCTAGTATTAAGACTCTGTTCCCCATTTTCCGCAGAATTTTGGAGTCATTGCGTGTTGAGTAACGGAACTCAACCCAGCGCTTTGACTCCACATCAGACCGAAGAAATGAAAATAAGAAATTTAAATATACATTTCATTTCCTCGAGTGGGGCACTAACCCACAACTAATCCATATACAGTCACAAACTTGCGCCTGCGCTTTGGTATTTCAATTTCGAATTATTTTTTTATCATCCATTAGTATTTAATGAAATATTTTGTTAATAAATTAAAAGCATATTTAAAAAAATTAATAACAAGTAGTTTTTTTTATTTACAACATGTTCTATACATCCGTAAAAGATAAAATCAAACATCTGGTTATGTAAATATCTGCCTACCTCAGTCGAGTGTAGGTTGTGAAATCTTTAAATGTTTCAATGTGGCGACTTATTGTGACGGTTATTTTTAAGGTTTCGTACTTCAAAAGAAAAAAAAGTAATATTAAACTTTAATCTTAAAAAACTTTAAAATTAACTTCCCGTTAATCCTAGGGTTCCTCACCAACTGCAGGACAGTTGGTAAGGTACCCTCGGAAGGCGAGTCTGATTCGTATTTGACCGATTTTTTAATCATTAAATAATACGTACAATTTCAATAACTTCAGCTGGCAATATTGGTTTTATAAGTCCGTATAACCTTTCATAATATGAGGGAGCTTTTATACCGACGACTTTCTTCACACGTACTGGCATTGATTCCTGCGGAGCATTAAAAATATCTTTAAATATACACTAACACCGTACAAATACTTTGTAAATAAAAAAAAATCTGTTTAAATTGATATATAAAATATTATACTGTGTAATAAAAACATACCAATAAGTAAACAATAAAATCTTTCAAATATTGAATATTGACTTTCGGAATCATTTTTAAAGTAACCCACGACATATCGATAATAATATAATGTTCGTCCGCGAAGTGAGGATGGTGGGTGACCCAAACGTCGTTGTGTATTGATATACTTTTCAAGAAATCATAAAAGTGAAAATTCTCCGTCGCCGGACCATTGTATTTATGTATTATCATCTCTTTGCCGTCGAATGGATATGTTCCCACAAGCCTGTAATAAAAAACAGTATAAGTAATTTATAATAAGAATAATCAAATATATTAAACAATGTAGCCGATAGTGGGGAACGGAGTGTGTTAGCACGAGGTTCCCTCTAACTACCCTGCTGATTTTTTTATTTTTTTTTTGTTTTAGCCTAATTAGGAGATGAGTTTTGAGTGTGAGAGTGAGTTGAGAGTGAGTTTTTATTTTTGAAAATTGTTAACAAGAATAGTAAATATTTTTTGTATAGTCGGAGAAAATATATAAAGTCAAATTGAAATAATTTACCTACCCTCCTGTGTACGGAATACAAAAAAAAATTGAGTAAAAGAAACAATAAATGTTAAGGGAAATTTGCGTAAATAAAACAGTGAAAACTGGCACAATTATGAATAAAAGCACAGACAAACAAATAAAAAGATAATTTTAAAAAATTAATGGCTTTGGGTTCTACGCCTCCAATAATAAATTTCCTCATCTCCCGTATCTCTATCCCATATATCTCCATGTACAGAGAGCGATGAATTACTATTAATAGATGATAATTTACAAGCTATGTTTTTGGAACGTCAATTAATATAGGTAGGTACCATCTGTTCACTAAAGTAACTATCTCCTGAGAAGAACCGGCGCAAGAAACGAAGGTGGAATTTTCCTTTTTTTAATATAAAAAAAGTAGCTATGAATATAAAAACAGTACAGAATAATATAACTACTCTAAGTAAACACCTATTAATAAAAAAAGTCCAGCGCATTTCATTGTCAGTATTATTAAATGATACCTATCTATAATAATAAACCTTAATTATATAACTATACATATAACTATATAAGTATATATAACTATATAATTAAGTTTTTAAGTAAGGTTAAGGTAAAAACTAGAAAAACGTCATAAAAATTACATAGTATTGAAATACATAGATATAACTATCTAATAATAATGTATATATGTACAGCAGATAAGTATATTTTATTGCGTAAAATATTATATTTATTTAATTTATTGGCACAGATTGGATATTGATTCAACCAATTAAAAAAGAGAAGAGAAAGGAATCATTTCTTAGCATTTTAGGGATTTACTGCCTGTCCCTGGGACTTGCGATAGGTGTGTATATAGGCTTTGGCATTATAATATATTACGTATATTTTTAGCTTCACGCTGTATCCCGCGCATACAGGTTAAGCAGAGAGAATCTGGGAAACAAGTCTTAAGGCACACGGGGTATCTTAAGACTCGGTTCCCCGGTTCCCTTTAAATAAAATAATTCCATTCTCCATTTTCCGCCGCAATTTTGGGGGCCTTGACTGTTGAGTGGCTAAACTCAACGCTCAGCTCTGCCTCAAAATCAAAAAAAAATAAGTGTCTCACTTTCCTGATGCCGTTGAATTTCCCGTTCAGTCAAACGCTTATGTCCTTGCGCCACGGCTGGCCTCTATACTTTTTTTAAATTGTAACTTACATACATAATACATAAAAAAAACGTCAAATGTTGATCAAATTATGTAAGACTACATAAAAAATAATACTAAATGGGAGCAACTCTGTAACCTGCATCTAAATTACACTTAATTTTCAACATAATATACATACATGTATAATTTGAATAATCATTTATTAATAATATGTATTTACGCTTTTCAGTCTCGACGGTGCATAGAACTTGAAATTATCTAACTCCTCCAGTACATTTGAAACTGTCAATCACAATCACAATCAACTTCACTCACACAACAGGGTGAGCAGAGGGAAAACAGTGTCAACACACTCCATTTCCTATTTTCTGCCGAATTCTGGAGGCATTGCGTGTTGAATAGCATAACTCAATGCCGCGTTTTGCCTTGACACCAGAGCGAAGAAATTGAAATATAAACGTAAACATCTGGTAAAAAGACATGGTGCGGCGTTAAATTCATCACTCAACACGCAATGTCTCCAAAACCGCCCAGAAAGTGGCAGACGGCGTATCTCGTATCTAAAAAAGTTAAAAGAATATGCAAAAGAGGTTTTACATATTACTTTAACTTTTCTATCTTACGACGTTGGATTCCTTCGACAATACGTTTTATCTACCCTACCATTTGTGGCATGGAGAGTGAAAATAAATAAATATGATATACATACGAGTCATCCAGTATTTGCTTTATATTGGGTAGCAGGGGGTCTCTGGCGATATACACTTCGGGCATCTGAGCGCGTGTTACACAAAACTTGTCTATACATTTCTTAGTCGCTTCTAGACTGAAGTAACAGCTGTGCAGAAATCTCATGAGTAAGTGATCGTCCGAACCTGAAAAATTCAATTAACATAAATAGCTAAAAGTAATAAAATTAATTTTTTGAGGTATCCGGTATAGAGCCTCTTCATTTCTTTCAAATACCAGAATCTTTGTTTTGCAAAAAAACAATTCACAATTTAATTTAATACAAAAAAAAAACATAAAACATTATAAGGTAGATAAATCCTTTATCATATCTGCATTTAATTTTTATGTGAATTTGCAATCCATTTACACAATACTATGTTATTTATCTTTGTATTGTATTAAAATATCTGCTGCCCTTTTTTTCATTTTATTTTGATGTAGTGCAGTGAACTTATATATTTATATTGCAAACTCTGAGAAGTTAATAAACGATCGACCGGTATTGATATTCGAATTTGTTTTCTTTTTTTGTTAGCTTTTGTTATATTAAAAGTTAATTGTTCAAATTATCACGTTTTTTTTTATTTATAATTATATATATTTTTTGTAACACTTTTAAAGGTGCTGTTTTGCAACGATTATGTACTTATAAAGGTTTGGGTCGCGACCATTATATTGCAGTCGCTGATGTCGTAAAAAGCGTTAAAAAACGATGACGTCATTAGTCATAATATCGTCGCCGTCAGTGCAGCGAGTTCACATTACAAACAATTCACACATTAATTACTACAATTATGAAGTATAATAATACAATTGAAAATATTATTAAATGTAAAGAAGTTTTTTTAAGTTACATTTGTAAATATTGTCTTATTTTAAATGTAACTTTCAACTTACCTATGTCTTCAGGTATATGAGATTCCTTTGACATCCATTCTTTAATAGCAATCAAGTCTTGTTTGTAGTCGTGCGGCATTTTTAAAACTATAAATAAATAATAATAGATATTAAAATTTATTTTATATATAAATAAATAAACAATATTAAAATATATTTTAAAAATCTCAATTTTATTGTTATAAATTTCAGAAAACAAAATCTATGATTGATTTTTTTGTTAGTATTAACAATACATACATACATACAACACCGAAGTCAGCTTCTCTAATATTTTAACAGTTATGTCAAGGTCATTGTCATCTACATACGCTCGCAAAGAATGATAACAATTACAGCAAGTTCTTTAATATGATTTAAATCTTGTATATACAAGGTTTTTCTTCAGCTTCACTCTGTATCCCGCATGTCGCCGATTTTCCCCCCATTCCCATTTCCTGGAATGGGAATCGAACCCAAAACGTGTAGCGTGTACAAACACGCTTGCGCCTCCGCACCACAACTGGTTTCAAATATTTATTTAATTTAGCAAAAACAGTATACTAAAAACAGTAATAAGGAAATAAAGGTATATACATAAATAGATATATCTTAATCTATATGGTTTTTTTTATTGTAATAATTTCCCGTGCGTTTGTGTACTAATAAAACAATTAAAAATAAACAAATAGATACATTCACATAGATAAAAAACAAAAAGCCACATTATATAATTTGCAAGTTAAGTGCGACATGATTTTTTCCAAAAATCTTTATAATATTTTTGTTTACAAATTAGATTATATTATTAAATTAAATAAACATACATAAATATAATATTATCATAATATATAAAAAATATAAAAATATAAATAAAGAAGTACTAAAATAAACAGTATTAATTGTGAATCATATCTATGGACTAAAAAATATATATATATTATTTTCACATATTTTTATATCTCACTCACAAAATATTTCTGCATATTGACAATCAAATAAGCATTAATAAATTATGTTCTGGACAGTTTTAAAGCACGTTATGGCGTTACCTTCTAATATACACACTATATGGATATGGATAGTTTATTAACCTACACAATATTTCGTATGTATATAAAAATTAATAATAACTTACCTTACTGACTTGTCCGTTTATTGATCTTTGATTTTGTACGTCGAGATCGCGCACTGGTGCCCGTCGGCGAGGATGTCGTACCGTACACTGAACAACTTGCAGGCCGCAGGCTGTTTGTTTAAAGTGTTTTTTTTTTTTTAATTTAATAATAAATATTATCAACAGACGTCAATTCAGAAGTGACAGAAATAACTTATGGGGATTTTTAATATTAATTATTCTTTTTCTTTATCATCTTTGCCTGCTTGAGACTTAATATATTTTTTTCTACAGATATTCGTTTTTTTTTTGTTTTTCGTTTTTATTTTTTTTGTTTTGATATTAAAGGCGAAAATTATATTTTTATATCACATGTAGCAGTATATATATTGCCTGTGACTCGCGTATTACGGAAGAAAATAATGCAAAATGAAAATTATTAATTTCCCATAGATGACATTTCTTGCATATCTTGATTGTTAAAATAAATACGTGAGCTGATTATTATTGTGATTCAATATTGTATTTATAAAGCGTGATGACAGGAAATTTTGCATAAATTAAAGATAATTAGTTTATTGTTTGCGGGTATTTATTTTTATTATTTAATCGAGAAAATAAAATACATTTCCATAATTCCAATTACAATTGATATTAATGAACACACAATACGATACATACGAGAAATACAGATAAGCTTATAACGTCAAGTTTTCGCCTCCGAAAGTTATTATAATAAATCTAATCTTGTATGGGTTTAGAGTATACGTGTATATAATGAAATTCCTCCAATGTATTCTAAGTTTGCCACTACCACAAATTAAAATGTCTGTAAAAAAAACACTAGCATGTAAAGCACTGTTCAAGAATACTCACAGGATAAACATGTATGCAATTAATGTCTATTGAATGTCATACAGGATCGCTGCCAGTTCATGTAATAATTTAATTATATGACTTTGAAAAGAGTAACTTTCGAGTTTCTTGCCGGCTCTTCTCAGCAGAACTGCCTTCCGAACCGGTGGTGGCTTTTTTGTTTATATGTTCATTCGATAATTCAAAACTGCTTATAAGAGTCGATTTGAATAGAGAATATTTTAAATTTGAATTTACTATTCTCCCTAGCCCCTCCCTTCAATTTTTTTGCTCTCCCCTCCAACCGTAAACTTGCTTCGCTCACTGTGACATGAAAATAATATAACCCTTTTGAAGGACAGTGATGTTATTATTCTGCTTTATAGCACTACACCAGTACTTCCTCATACACTACATATTTCATTTAAACTACGACATTAAAATATGCCGTATATTTTTTTATATATTGCGATTCAAACTGGAAACAAAACTAGTATTTTTATCACTATTTCACGAATTTCAAATATACTATACGGAAGTTAAGTGTAAATATTTTGTGGTACTTTAAAAATATTACTAGTTTTTACCCGCGGCTTCGCATGATTGAATGTAAGATGTAATTAAGAGTTGTGTGTAATACGTATACATTCATATACAAGGTAATTTCAGAGTGACGTAATTTAATACAGCCTTTACTCAGCCTATATAACCTTTCTCATAAATGGACTATCGAATACAAAAAATATTTTAAAACAGTTTAATAGTTCCCGAGATTAGCGCGTTATTAGATAAACTGTGTAAATATGTTACATGTTTATATATGAGGTTTGTTTTCTAAAACTAGTTGGATAAAAAAAAATTCTTGCTTCTCTCAACCTATCTCTCTTTATTACAGTATTTTATTCTTTTTTATTCGTAGCGTCACGTTGAATCCCTCAAGTAACAGGGTACACAGAGGAAGCCTAGTGTTAAAACACTGTAACACACATACCCCCAATTTTACGAGACATTATGTGGATTACAGGTTTTTGTCTTCTATCCACAGGGAGCAAAATGAAAATACATAATTCATTAACCTGGGAAACGAACCCACAACCGTCCTGCCTACAATCAAACGATGTGTGTATATAACAATAATAACCCGAATTCTAGTTCCGATTATCTAAACATCAACTGAACTTAGTATAAAACTATACATTTGCAACGTTAACTCAATAAGTTTATTATTATGTGAATGCAAATAAGTCACCTTAATATTTTTATCGCAAGGACATTTTTTATATCTTAACACTGTCATGTGAAAGAATAAAAAAAATATCTACACTGTCGTTTATAAAAAGTTAAAATAACATCAGGTTTACGCTGCATCCCGCACACAGCAGGGTGCCTATTCAGAGAAAATATTGTGTTAAGATACTATATTCGACATTTTAAAGTGAACTATGGAAGTATTGTGTGCTAAGTGACGGAACTCAACGCCGCCACTTTGTCTCGACACCAGAGATTCCCATAAAAGCCGAAAAGAACAGTATTCACGAAAATTAGGTTTGATAATATAAAAAAAAATATATAAGCATTTAAATAAGGTATTAAGAAATTTATAAGCAATTAACAGTTAACTCATTAAATGTATCCTTGAATAAAGGCAATTAAAGTAAAGAAAAAAACTCTCCACAACTCTCTTTGTCGAAGGGTAAATTTAATAAATTAACTTTTAATTGCTTATACATATTTTCGTAAAAACTTTTTTTTTATTATTTATTGTTATAATTTTTAATTTGGTACTCACAAATGGCACGGATGGACGAGTAGTTCAGTTAAGTTCTTTAGTTATGGCGTTTCAAACATGTAAGTAGAATACAAATCACTTCGTCAATGTCACATTGAATGGAACAAAGAGGACGTGTCAAATATTATGAGTTTTAAATTTTTTTTCTATTATTTTTATTAAATGTGGGTACTTTCTATTTCCTTTTGGTGGCGTGTTGTATGTGCGACATTTGCGTTAATACTGACGCAGAAAATATTTAATGTGGTCACAAGTCACCTTATCTGTGTGGAAGTCGTTTAAACTACTGTCGTTAAGGTAATATATCAAATTACATTTGGTTTTAAACAGGCTTGTATTGAATTAATCTGATTTTGAATATTGTTATTATTGAATTAATAAAAGTCGTTTCTAATACATTACTTGAAACAATTATGAAATAAATTATATGTCACAGGCGAGTTTTCGTAGTTGTCTTAATAGCTGTTTGATATTATTGTAAGAAATTAGAGAAAAACAAAATTAAACGTGGTAGGTAAAGGTGTAAACGGCGGAAATTGTATTTGTGGAGAACGGAATATATTAACACTAGAATAAACAAACATACGAAGACAAAGTAATTTCTTTTAAGTTTGATTTGGCTATTATTTACAAGCAGGCACCAAACCAGATATCAACCTAATAGAATTAAATGTGTAGGTGAAAAATTGGAGAATGAAATTTAGAGTTTGAAGTGAGTGAGAGAGAGACCCATATACGAGGTGTGTTCAAAAACTATCGTGAATTTTGAATATCTCATGGGGAACTACTTTGGAGGGGACAAAATAGATATTCATTAATAAATAAATAATTATTGATGAAACACAAAATTCTCGACACAATTTGAACACAACTCGTAGATCTTCAGTACTTTTGTCCTAAGATCTTGTTTTTATATATATTTTTTGATTGCATAAAAATGATTTATACCCCCCGAGTGGGAACCGAATTCGTAACCAACGCTTTTACAGTCAGACAGTGTCCCTTCGCGCCACTCCGGCCAAATCTTATTATTTGATTATTGTTGAATATAATTAATATAATGACAAGAAATAACCATATATACATTATTAATGTCAAAATAGACAGACATTTAAAAGCAACATGGAATGAAATAAAAAGAACTTGAATATTAAATGTAATTTTATTTATACCTTGCATAACATTTGAAATAGTAAGAAAAATATTATAAAAGTTACAGTACAGTTTCAATTTGAAAGACAATCAGAAAATGCAAACTTTTAAATTTAAGAATCACAAAAGAATTATTAAAATTAGAAAAAAGTACCTACCCTAAAAAAACTTACACAATAATTGAAAACGCACTTTGAAATAAAAGTGTGACGTCACATCACTTTTCCAAACTTCCTTATGTATTAAGATATAGTACACAAAAACAAATAATAAATTTAGTTAAAAAAAAATATCCATTTCCTACAAATAATGAGAACAACCATTTTATAAAAATCTAAAAATAAAATTATTAACAAAAATATATCCGTTTATATCAATATTAAAGCTTTAATTATCTGGGAAAAACAGTTAATTAGCGTCTTGATGATTTTTAAGACGTTCAAGACTTTTTCAAGGCATTTTGCCTTTTTGTGTATAATTCCTTAATCACTGGGTTTAGTCTTATTATCATCGTAAGAATGTATTATAATTTATTTTTATATTATCGTTTTGTCATTTTAATTTGACAAATAAAGTTTTAAATACAAAATTGAAGCTACGATATTTTTTTTAAATGTTATCATTAATCGATGGCAAGTGTTCTAAATGATCCAGTTTCCGTAGACGCTTCGTTTTTATTTTTCGCTAGATTTTTCCATAGGTTTTCGTCTATTAATCTTTCACTGTAACAATAAAAAAATATTTAATTAATTAATTAATTTATAGCGGTATATTTGAATAATTGTTAGAAACCCTCCATAAAGCAATTTAGGCAAAGAGAAGCTAGTGCGAAGGCACTCCGTGAAAATGAAAATTAGGCTAGCATTGTCTTTGGAAAGAAAAATATTTTTTATGTATCAATAAAAGTTTGTTGACAATGAACGAAACAAAAGAGGTATGCAGAAATCGTAGCGTTTGGTTCTACGTTCTCTCTAGCTACCCTCTATATTCACACAATAAAAGCTAAAAAAATTGACATACCGATTTCTAGAAATAAGCGCATCGATGTCCTTCCTTAATTCCGACATTGGAGGCCTAGAGCCGCCATAATCTGCGGGCAAGTCTTCTTTCCTTATATATTGAAACAAAGTTTCCGAATTTGGGGGATGAAAGTGTATCTGCAATGAAATAAAGTTTACAATAATGGTAATAAAGGCCGTCGTGGCGCAGGAGCACAAGCTTGTGTAAACGCGTCGGTTGTGGGTACCATTTCTCCTCGGAAAAATGAAACATTTGATATTTCCATTTTTTCGCTTTGGTAACAAAACAAAGCGCGGCGCTAAGTTCTGTCACTAAACACGCAATGCCCCAAGAATTCGGCAAAAGTAGGAAAGGGTTAACACTAGGTTCCCATCTTCCCTCTGTCTACCGTGTTGTGTGCAATTTTTGTAAAGTATAAAACGAAAAAACTATAGACATCGTTGTGGCTTAACGGAACAGGGGCTCGATTTTCACCCAGAAAAATGATTTATTGTCATGTTCCATTTCTAATATCAATATAAAAGTACAGTGTCCAGTTCCGTGAACCCCCCTGACAACGATATTTTATGCGGGATACAAAGTGAAGCTAATAAAATACCCTAATCTAGGAAAACACGGGTCAATTTCTACCATAATATATAATATAATATATTAAGTTTTTTTTTTTAAATTAGATAATAATATTCTAATTAAATGTATATTCACAAAAAACTCACCAATTCCGTTATTTGTTTCGTTATGAACGGCTTCAGAACGCCATAAATTTTGTCAATAAAAGATGGCGCGTTCACGACGTGCACTTGCTTTAGGCGGATCGGCAATGCGTTCTGGAAAAAAAAAAATATCAAAAATAAATATGTAATGTTATTAATATTTTTTTATTTTATACAAGTATAAAGCCATCATGGTGTAGGCAAATGGTTATGGGTTGGAATTCCTTTCGGGAGTTATATTTCCCCTCTGATAAAACAAAACGATTCCTAAAATTTCTCAATGTGAAGATTTCGGACCTTTATGCCTTTTCTAATTATCTCCATTAAGGGTTTATCTTAAGATCAAAATTATTAGGCTTTTATAGAGTAGTGCGGTTTCATTTAAAGTGGTACAGACAAAAACACTCTGTATATTAATTTTTAGTACAAGAGAAATCTCGCTTTGTTCCGTAATCTTAACCTATGATAACAATAATGGCGATTAATAAAAAATTTTTTGGTTGCTCTTAATTAGAATCTCATAGTAAATTTTAATTTAAAACTTGCCTACGTAAGTTTTTGTAAATTATATTAGTTTAATTGTTTATTGTTAATTTACTTATTCACTTTGCTGCCGCTGGATGCAGGCAGTGCAGTAGGTACCGATGGGGGTGGAGATCCTTGGGAATCTATGGAGACCTATACCTAACCTTGGGCGTAAAGTTGATATGATGATGATGATGATAATTTAATTGTTCCATATTAAACTTACTTCCTGATATTTAGACAATTTTCTCGCTGCTGAGAGATTCAATTTGGTTAAAAATTTTAAAGTTAAATCTTTCACATCTATTAAAACGATATCTTCTTCAGGTAAATCAACTGCCTCAAGTAATCGACTATCAGTTGTAATGAAAAACAATTTAGCATCCAAGATATAGTCGTAGTTTTCCAATCCCGGATCATTTATTTGATACAGCCACAAACATCGATTGCCCGTCATCGAGATTTGACCGATGTTTCTGAAAACAAAAGAAAATCTTATGTTCGTTATTGGTATATTATATAATGACGTGATAGCGGCTTCTATCCAATAAATACGTAAGTATGTTATAATTATGAAATTTATTGAAATGTAATTTATAATGGAACTGGTGGTATTATCATCAAGTCAAGATCTTGGATCAGAAACTAGGATGAGATAAGATAGGTTGTATAGGTAAGAGCTCAATAGTCTACAGCTCAAAAATCTGCCACTGTATTACGCTTTGCGCACCACAAGATGTGAAGTTGGATTCTGTATTCTATGTTTTTCTTTATTCTATTTCTTTATTTTTACGCGTTTGTCGCATTTCAGCAGACTAAGTAGAGAACATAGAATACATAGACACTCCGTTGTAGAAGCAAGCATGGTGTCTAAATTTACCATCGCACTTTGTAGGTGAAACAAATAAAATTATAAAACATCCTTAGAATAGGGAGGGATCTCGTAACGACTGTGTGAACAAAAATTGTCATACATTTACTCACATAATTTTTAATATCTTTTGCATCTGTGCTGAGTGAGGATCTCTATTCGTTAAAAGATCCGTGCAAGTTCCTCTGATGGAAAAAAACATTTCCACTGTCGTCTTCGCCTTCTCCAAATCATAATAGCAGCTGTGCGCGAAGCGTAGTATGAGATTATCATCTGTAAATGTTTAGAATAATTTTAACAATTTTGTTACTAATATAATGGCGTTTTTTACTAACTGCATGCAAGTTAAGACACGAAGTTTCCCATTTTCGGCCGAATTTTGAAGGCATTAAGTAGGGGAAATCAACGCCGTTTTTTGTCTCGACACCAGAGCGAAGAAATGGAAATATAAATTTACATGAATATTTCGTCTCCTCGAGTGGGGATAGAACCCACAACCATCGCGTTACAGTCACACGTTGTGTCGCTGAGCTACGACGGCCTTTACGGTTATATTTTTATTTTAAAGATATTTATAGTAAATACAAGATCAGCCATTTACGATACGATTGAGGGTAAGATATTAGATTTTCTTCAAGTGAATGAGGTGATATATTTGGGAGATATGTTTAGTAGAGATGGAAGGTACGAGATGGAACACGAGGAAGTGGAAAGGCGATGAATGCTGTGCAAATTGTAAGCAGTAAGAAAGGAAGGGGAAGACCTTAGTTGACGTTCGAAAACATTAAAGATACTGGAGGAGGGTCACGTAAAAGCCATGAGGGGACCTAATGGATTTTACGTCACTTTTCTCCGGAGGTATGAAGAGTACTGTAGTCAGTAACTAAGCTACTTGTATTAAGTAAAAATATCTATACTTTAAGATGAAATCAAAAAATTTGTATAGTTGAATGTACCAATCTTAGAAACTGTAGAGACAACGAATGGAAAAATTATCTCCGTATCTACATATTTCTTGAGGAATGTTATGACATAACCCATTGTAACTGCGGTCGGAGTTACCACGCGCAGTTAGCGTGTCATGACATCTCATGATTTTCTACACACAACTCTTAGTTATTTCTGCAGGTGAAATCTAGTATATTATAATAGACAAGAAATCTAGGCTAGATAAAACAACAGAAATACGTAAGGCTGTCGTAGCGCAAGAGCACAGTGTAATTGTATCCCGATGGTTGTGGACTTGAACCCCATCAAACTTTGCTGCAAAACAAAAGCCCGGCGATGAGGTACGCCACTCAATACGCATGCCTGGAGAATTCGTTGGAAAGTGGGGAATGGAGTTTCTTAACACTAGGTTAACGTGAAGCAGATTTTTCACTACGTTATAATTACGTTATAATTACTGCTACGTTATACTGTAACCATAATTTTAGGTAAGTCAAGTAAACCATATTAATGCAAGACTAAAAGTTAAAATACTTTGTAATATGACAGGCAACTAATATTTACTAAAGTAAATCATGGAAGTATATTTTGTAACAGTCACGCCGGTGTACTAGTCTACCACCAACATTTAATTTAAGCACGACTTCCGTCGCAGAGAATATAAAATGGCTATTCATAAATCGTTTGAATAGCGTCATTGCAATGGTTTTTCATAAATTTCAACATATGCAATTAAGTACCAGGATTTAAAGTATATTATAAAGTATATATAAATTATAATATAATCAGTGATTGTATAAATAAATCTGTTCAAGCGGACGTTTCTCTGTAAGCCGCCATTTGCTGTTGATTTAGCATGTTGATATGACTATATTACATAATAATAGACTACTCGTTGACGCGTATAATATTACCCGTCGCCATGGCAACTTGTGTCACTTTATAAATACACAAGTGTATGGGTAATTATATAACTAGAACCAGAAGGAACCAGAGAACCTAATGTTTAGACACTCCGTTCCCCACTTTCCACCGAATTATCGATAGCCCGTCGCGTTTTTTTTTTAAAGAGACAAGGCAAGCGAGCTTTAGGGTCAACTGTATTGTCAACTGATGGACCCAGAGTAACATCAGAAGGGCTAGATGCGTTACCAGCCTTTAAGGTAGAGATAGATGCGATGCGGCCACAATATCAGATATGCTTAATATGAGTTAAAGAAAACAGAGTGAATTATCACTGGTTTTCGTAGTCTACTTTGCGTATTGAGGAAGATGTCTGATAACAAACGTACTTCTTACAAAAATATAATTTGATACGTTTTAATATCAAAACAATTATAATTTAATTAGGATTATTTTTATTCAGAATACGTCAAGGCCGACTACACGTTTATGATTGAAAAAAAAAATTCTAATAAAAAAAAACCATGGTGAACTTTGAATTATTCCATTTCTTAAGCAAAATGTAAACAAATTCTGTAAATTATGCGATAAATGTTCTTAATAATACACATACTCGTAAATAGACTATATTTTGTAACAATGTAAACAGTCATTAACATTTACAAATACAATGTTAACGCGATTCTGTAGAAGTAAAAGTGCTATTCAATTCTATTTCATAATATTTAAAATTTATCGGTAATACTATAAATATTGATAATATACTTTTATAATATTTGATAGTCCGTCAGGTATCAATCTACATATATATATATATACATGTAGATAGGTACGTTATACAATACAAAAATGATTGCAAAGCCGATAACTGACGATAACTTATTGTAAATAAATTACTTATACGATAATAATCAAATTACTTGTAACGATTATTTGATCACAATTCCGAATAAATAAATAAAAATCATAAATTTCAAATAAAGAATAAATAAAAAAAGACGGTTCCGTACCAATTCTCTTATATCTTTATTCATATTTCAAACAGGAACGTGACATATAAAGTCGGGAAAATTAAGTTTAAAATTAAATCAAAATCATAAACTTATGAAGATAGAGAACGTGTATAAATACCCAAGTCTTTCGGTAGATGTGGCTGCCGATTTATCCATTCCTTGAGCTCCTCGTAACATTTCGTGTGTTCTGGATTGGACGCCATTATCTGTAAATAATTAATATATATTAATTAAAAAAACAAAATATTGAACTTGGACAAAATGCATTACAAATCGATCATAGCTTTCTTTTAAAAGGTAGTGAGTGTCAAAAATAATCTTGATAATGAAAATTGCTGCAATTATTATGTTTCTTATCTCTAAATTATATCAATGAATTTCCAACGGTTATCAAATAATGCAATAATTGACAATTTCTGTTTGACGACAGACGACATATTAAGGTTTGTGCAAGGAAATCCAAATCCAAAGAAAAAAGAAATAATATCAAATATTTCGGAATTGTTAGTGTTATTTGCACACTTTGGAAAGGACAGAATCATTTTTTATTAGCTTAGAGTTACAAACAATAAAAAAAGATTATTGGAAAAATATTGTAAAAATAATTTGTTTCTTTTTTAGTGTCACGTCGAATCCCAACCGGTAAACCGGGTAGCCAGAGAGAACGGAGCTCTAAACGCTACGGTCTTTGCATACCTCTTCGCCTCGTCCTCTGGTCGTCAACCTCGCCAAGGTTTCTTCATGCTTTTTATCTGACCTTCCAATATCTTTGACACTGTGTTTTCGTTAGCCACCGAGGTCAGCATGGTCAACAAGCAATTGTAAATAAAAAATCAAACTCTTCTTATTATAGGAAGGGATAGAGAGGAACAATATTTTCATTAAAAGATACTTTTAAAAAAAAGTGGGTCACCAAGTAGGTGCTAAAGAAAAGAATAAAGTAAGATACTTTATAGCACTCTATAAAATCTCTGCGCTATCTGTATCTATAATATATAGCACTCAATGAATGACGTCCGCGGTACGGCAAAATGTCCTGACCCTAATATTTCTTACGACTTGAGGGATCGCGGTCAAGAGGCTAGGTCACGACCTTTATTAAAAAACAAGGAAGCCTATTCTTATCTTATTTATACTAAACATATATGTTTAGTCTTGAAATTTATTTAGGTGACGATTTTATAATTGAGCCCGTAGTGGCGCAGCGCAGCGCAAAAAGGTGTGACTGTACCGCGACGGTTGTGGATTCGATCCCCAACCGAGGAAGTGAAATATTTATTTAAATTTATATTTCCATTTCATCGCTCTGGTATTGAGGCAAAGCGCAGCGTTGGGTTCTCCCCACTGAGGCCACTCAACACGCAATGCCTCCAGAATTCGGCAGAAAGTGAGGAACGTGAAGCTGATTTATTTTTTAAAGTATTGGTGAACACAAAGATTAGTAATATATATAGGTATAGGTACATACATGAACATTAGGTTCATAATATATTATGTGGCTTGTGTGCAATCTAACCTTCCTAAGGACAGTCGTGGGACAAAACACAAGCGAATGTCAACGGGACAGGATGTGGGTTCAACTCCCACTCGAGGAAATTAAATATATGTGATATATATTCCTCGCTCGAGTGTCGAGGCGAAGCGAAGAGTTAAATCCTCCCACTCAACTCTTTTAAATATTTCAGAACAAATTCTTTGTTTGTTAACCTGGGGACGGCACAAGCTTATTCTGGGATGGGCACATATTTTATATTATTACCATTGGCGACACGCAGTGCCTCCAGAATTCGCCAGAAATTGAGGGACGGAGTGTCTTAACACCAGGTTCCCTCTGCCTATACTGCCGCGTGCGGGATATAGCGTGAAGATGATTGATTTATTTATTTATTTACCATTAACGTATCTATTTCCCTGGATGCGCGATCTAGATTGATCTATGATTTATTAGTAAAAATTCTGAGGTGGGCACCAGACTATTCTATGGTGCCTTAAAAATTATTATATTGCATCTACAATAATTATTAATTTTAAAAAAAGATATATAAAAAAAATATATTATTTAATTTTTTGGACCGTCAAAAAGAATGCCAGTCAGAATGTTTGTGATGTGTAATACATACATAATACGTAATCTATTATTTACTTATGTATTCATATTTAATTTTGCAAATACGTAGACACGTAGGTCACTGATGGTTTTCCTGTACGCGACAATATTGTTACTGTATCTTTAGCTTAGTTAATATTATTAATATATAAAAGTTTAAACCTTTATTTACTGTTCAGTTATTAGATACCTTCGAGCTTTTAAAATATCAAACGCTGCAGCCTGCAGGTGCTGAGACAAATAAAAGTATATAGATTTGAAAAATAATTTAATCGTGAGAAATAATTAGTTAGAATTAAAATAATGAGCAGGCTTTCCTTGTCCTTTGTCTTGTCCGGATGTACGATAATCAGATAGCAGTTTCCACTTAAGTCATTTTATTACTTGAGACGATCACCTTTTGGTTGGAAACAGGTTCTATTTTAAATCATTTTAAGTCATTGTCAAGTTGAGATATGTTTGGTCATAAAAAATCAATGTTAAGTGAAATTGGTTAAAATTTTAAGAAATAATATAATGTTAATGAAAATGGAAACAACTATTATTATGTGGGTACTTAATGATTTTGATTATATGAAAATACAAACTTAGTATATTCTAACATACAATCTATTGAACCTTGAAAATCACAAATCGTAACAACAATTTATCTACAATAGAGTTGCACTTACCAATGACAATAAACCATTCTAATAAAAACGAACATTCAACAAAAATGCCCCCATAAAGTGTAAAAAAAACCGTATACATTACCTTTAAGACTATAAAACTGTAACACGAAGAAAATTATCTAATAATACTAAATAAGATAACGAGTTACTGAAAAACGGTACACTTACTTTGCACACAAAAATCTCACAATAAGATCAAACAGCGGTAAGATTACAACGTTTTTTTTTTTGTGATAAATAAATATAATAAATTCTACACGCGTCTGTGTACCGGACCGGTGCACATAGCACTGTGCTGAACGGTTTGATTATACTCAAATCGGACGAATGTATTCGTCGCAAGAGTCGCTCGCACTCGGATTGGCTCTCAGCGATCTACATCGAAACTATTGTAACTAAGAGTACTTTCAAAATTTAAAACTAATAAATCATTCAAGTATATATTATTATGCAACTGCTGAAAGACCTATAAATATATGTAACACATATTTTCAAAATCTACTATTTCTAATTCTCCTAAATTTAATGTTATTAATATGTTCAAAATGGGATTAGGCAGGATTTTAACCCTAGCAGGGCAGTCTGCATATCTCTTTCACCTCATCCACTGTCATCAACCTCTGCATACATGACCTCCGGGAGGACAGGACCTTCCGCCAGTATCTTCGAAGGTGACCTGGTGGAGGTGAAAAACATTAATTTAATTGCCACTTACCTTAACAAAACGTACAAGTTCAACACCGTTAAATTTATTAAAAAAGATATTTTTTAAAAAATTTTTCAATTTTACTACTACTGTTCACGATCATGGATTTGAAGAGATCAACCGCCCGCTCTATAGTCCAGACTTAGTTTGAGCCATTATTGAATTATTATTTTTTCCCAAATGTAAAAAAACTACGTTGAAAGCAATTTGAATGAATATGACGACAATAAACGTGCATTTTTCAGGCAAGAAAGAAAGTTTTTCTTCTCTCTTCTGTTACAGGTAATTGATAAGTTCATATCACGATGTAACAAATGTATGGAAGTTATGGGGGATTATAATAAAAAATAAAAATAATTTTACATAAGTAGACGTACACACAAATTAATTCAAATTATTTTTGGGTTTTCTTGTATGTTTTTTCATGCCGATGCCGAAAATACATTGAACGCCCTTCATTTGAGACTGAGATGAGATTTTTTATTTAATTTTCCTGATCAGATCTTTTAGGCGACGGCTCTTTTTTACTGCCAGTCGTTTCATATATAGAAGTTATCTAGACCGTCGGATTCATCAACCCGTTGTTATGTAGAAACCAATGCCAGTCGATTATTTGATCTTGTAGACTCTCGTCTGGATACTTGATGGAATATAATAGATTATACTGCAATGGCTCGATTACTTTTTCTGTAATTTAAAATATAATCTATATTTTGTAGACCTGGAGTTATTTCTTAATGAGACTGGTCTTGGGTTATAGAGCCAAATAGGAATACCATCTCCCGTATGAGATCGACGAGGGTGATTAAATAATCTTTCATGGAATGTGGCATTGGTACTTATTCTAATATATAATTAAGAATAAAATATAAATAATATTTAACATATTTAAATTATTACAAAGTACTGAAATAACATACTTGGAATAATTATTAAATAATTGGCAACATTTGACAAGAAGAGCTCACGTCACGCCTCAGCTGTTTCAATATGGACAAAGTTGAAAGTAAACAACTAGTGTAGAAAATATAAATTGGTCACTTGACATTAAATATATACTAACATTCACCTGATTGATTTTATTGTATTAAAAGTTTTTATTGTAAAGCACATTTGTTTTATTTTTAATTTGAAAATCATTGAAGTTGTTTGTTATTTTGAACGAAGTATTAAATAAATTGCCATTTTAAAAAAACATTGTTTAGTTTACACATCTGTTTAGTGTTAACTGTTACTAAAATACAAATTAAGATAATTTTATAGAATTAGATTATTTATAGAACAAACAATTATAAGGTTATATCAAATTATATCTATCATACATATTTTATTGTTTCTATTATATTTTTGTATGAGTTAATATTATTACAATAACAATTTTATGAAGTACATGAAAATAAAAGGTAGTTGATTTTTATTTTTATAGTAGCAACATCATCTCCTACAAGTTTGCGCATGCGCCGAATGGCGATATTTTCAGTGAATAATCTTTGAAATAATATTTTTTAACTATGAAATTTTATCGGTAAATGGTGTACATTTAGGTAATGTTTTAAAATATATAATTTCGTTGTTAAAATTTCTAAAAAATTGTATTCACAAATTACAGTTATAAAAGTGACTAAAGTGTACCATTGGTGGCCATTACAAAACCTAAACTTTTTTATCAGGACAAATGTCCATTTGATGTTTCGGCGACGTTGTGAAGCTAATCACGATTTACGTACTGTGTTTTTCTCCAGTTACTTCTATAACCGTGTATAGTACTGTGAACTTTAATACAATGAATCCTCTTATTATTTTTGCTACAATATGATTGGTGCCGACAGATAATTTTATTTGGGTTGACTTCCCACATCGAGGAGGAGCTGTCAGTTGTTAGGTTTTTCCGATTGTTTCCCTCTTGCAGTGGCGATAGAAGTTGTTGAGTTGAAAAATAACACGCCCTTTGTATAAATTTAATAGACGTCTTAGTAAATATTACATCCTACATAGCTTGTTGTTACTCTTCAGTGAACATAACATTGGCACGGCGACCCACAAACGTACCAGTAACTTTCCGGGTGAATTGTATTGAAAATTATCAGCAAATACTATCACTGCAGTATAAGAGTAGCTATCATTAATATGAACTAATTTGATAATTAAACAGTCACCTCGCAAGTCGCCGAAACATCTGTATTGTGGTTGCAGTGTGACAAAAATGATTTTGAGATAAATTCCATTTAGTGTAGTGATTATTGTGTTATAGAAGCAATAAAAAATTGAAATATATTAAAAGTGTATCGTGTGGATTGTTGGTGTGTCGTGTGGTATGGCGAGATTGGCGTGTGGTGTTTGGAGGCTGTGACATGGACTGCGGCGTGGTGTGGCCCCGATTGACAGCGGGCACTGGGAGTGATCTAGGGTGTTGGGCTTAGTGCCTGCACAATATAACAAGTATTATGAATAAGCGTGAGGGTAACAAGGACAAGGAACGTCAGAGCGACGATAAAAGAACTTCCACGTAAGGATATTTCACTTAAATATAATAATTATTAGAGAACCTATAGAGTTTTGCTAGTTATTTTTGATCAGTAATCCAAATGACATGGTAAAAAGATCACACTAGTGCTTCCATGTGGCTTCCATGTATCTGACATATACTTTTATTCTAAATGATTTTTAAACATTAGTTTTTATATTCATATATGTATATACTTTTAATGATTCCTGAGGCTATGTAAAATAGTTTCTACATATATACATTGCTAATAAATTAATAATCCTTTTTTAAAAAAAGATATTGTATCTAGGCTTGTTTAAATTTCTAATTTGTTGGTATATTATTGATTATAAATTTGTAATACAGCTACTTAAATAATCTAGTGAAAAAGTATTTTACAATGTTTACTCTATCTGTGATGCTTGAGACAAGAACTTTTGTTGTCTAATGGCTAGTAAAATTAATTTCACATGATTTAAAGTAGGTAAGGGTTATAATAATTTGTTACACATTGTTCACACATTCTTTGTAATCATTACATATATATTATTATAGATACTTAAATTAATACAAATTGAGTTACATTAACAATTCATCTATTTAAATTGTAGTAGGTTTTTTCATTTATTCAATCTATTATTTTAGTTGTATAATTTGTAATTAATCCTTACATAATCTTTTAAAATAACACAAGGTTGATAACCTAGGTTTTCATTATTTCTGTAAACACAGTTTTTATTTACTTATATATCTATTGCATTAAATTTTACCCATTTTTTGTTAACCCAGTAAGAAAGAGATGAGCAATTCTTCATCTTCTACAAAGTGGATAAATTGTATCCAAAAAATTTGTGTATTTTTTTAATACTGTGATCCTTCCGACAGGTTGTTAGTCCATCAGGTGTTCAGATAGTTCATGTAGCTGTTGTTCATTATCTTCATAATACAAAATACTCTACAAATGTTTGACATGTGCCAAAGTGCAATAATTTGTATATTCAAATATTATGTGATTACTAGTATAATCAATGCTGTCCTCTAATACCATCACTTCCGACCAATGAATCAAGAAGACACCTTAACTAACAATAAAATTAAATAATTTGCATTTGAGAATTTCACAGATACACACACTGACACTAAACCTCTTTACCCACACTGGGTTAAATCTAAATTTACTTTGAGACTGTTGTTTATGCCCTATTTAGAATTTATTTATATTTCAGTTATAATAATTACACTTTCTATGTAATGGCATTTTTTTTATTTTAATAATTCTTAACACAGAAATTTAAGTAATGTTTTTT
Source organism: Heliconius aoede (assembly GCA_037355905.1). Lineage (NCBI taxonomy): Eukaryota > Metazoa > Arthropoda > Insecta > Lepidoptera > Nymphalidae > Heliconius > Heliconius aoede. Next base: position 199,465 of record JBAIZZ010000050.1, read on the forward strand.
TTATATTACATGGTATTTTTATTGATACATGTTGAGATGATGGCAACATCTCAATGATTATCTTTTAAAAGATATTATTTTATCACACTTTCAGTACATATGTAAATTGTTTTATCTTTAATACTATAGAAATATTTTCACTAGTTGATTTGTTTGTTTTACTTTTCTGAATTATGATGAAAAATGCTAGTTAATGATTGCTAGAGTAAAAAATATATATGAATATATTTTACTCATTTTCATTGCTTTTAATTCAAGATAAATTGAATACTCAATTTAAAGAGAACAATTTAATAGTAAGTTAGGTTAAGTCTTCAATACCTGATTATTGAAGATAAGTTACACAATTTTTAAGTAAAGTCTGTTACAACTACTAGTAAAGTGGATACTTATCTTTGCTTTATCTAACTTCTGTATATCCCCACAATGAGCTGACCCTCAAAAGTCATAGTTCTGCTGGAAACAGTGCAATATTATTCAAATCTATTCATACATGTCCAAGTATAACCAATATGGTGAATCACAAAACGTAAACATCTTGTCTCACAGTACCCTTGATAATAGCTCTTAATAAAAATAGCTTATCTGCTCATATGTTATTGTATTACATTCAATACTTTGTGCTAGTGTAGAGTAATTAAGGAGTATAGCTCTAGGGCTGCAAGTTTTTGAAAATTCCCAGGATTTGAACTAGTTTAGAAAGTGTACATTGGCCATCAGGAAGAAGTTAGGTGATACCCTGGACGCATAGTGTCAGAGGAATGCCATATTATAAGCCAGTATGTTGTATTTTTTATTACACAGAATCAAATAATTATTTTGTTTTAAATTTGGTATGGAAAAGAACAGTGTTTCTAATTATTTTTATTACCCTTGAAAGAAAAGAGTGTATTTTTTATTAAGGCATAATTGAATTACTTGAGTATTTAACTTGCTATGTTGTAGTTAAAGTCAAATTTTGCTTCATTCAATAAGAAAAAAGTTAAATTACACAATGATGAAAAAAATATATATTTTTTATTGTAACAAACTGGAGTGTCCTGGAAAAAGAATGTCAATTTCACACCAAAGTATGGGCTTTCTTAAGTGTTGATTATCAGTAATACAGCTAAAGTATAGCTAACAATTCAAAGTACTTTACTTCATTGATATTATGAGTTTTCAGTGAAATCTCGTGAGCCATGTTTGTCAAAGCAAAATTGACAAGTGAATCTGACAGTGATATAGTGGATACAATGTAAAAGTTTTCTGGTCACAATTTGGAAATATATCATTGTATTAAAACTTGTTATGCATAGAAAATTGTAAGTATTTAGGTAGCCTCAATTATTTTTACCGTCATTTGCAACAGTTTTGTTAATATGTAATAGGTTATGTGCATTATTATGCATGTACATTTAGAACACTTTCTAATGTGACTGCAATTTGTTTAATTTTTATGTATAATAAATATTTTTTTATATAACCTGTGGTCATTTAGGTATAATTTACAATTTGCTCGAATAATATTATAAATAATATATATATATTTATAACCTAATTAGAATACATATTTAGCGTATAACTTTACATTGATGATTGTTATTAAGTTTGTCTGATGGAAGTGCAGCAAACTTTCACTTTTAGACTCAATGCCAATAACGGTTGGGTATGATTCATTGCAGTCAATGTACACTGCTTCATTATGGCATATTACATTCTGTTTATTTTCTCCTAATATTGTAGTTCTTTTTTTTTTTAAATGTACTTTTCACAGTATAAATTCAATTGTTATTATTTTTATCGCTTGCATAACCTGATTTTTTACAATAATATAATGACATTAATGTTTAATGTATAATTTAGTCAATTTAAATGTCAATTTTAAAAGTAAATAAATACTATTTATATATTATTATAAATTTTTATATGTATATATTGCTTAGTAAATACACTATCTAATTCATATACAAGATATTGACTAAATATTTAAATATTTTACTTTAAGTTTTGCATTGTACACAGTTTAACAAAACATATAAGTTATCAAGGAGCGCGGTATCGCGCTCCGTCTGGCAAGTATGGCAGACGGAGCGCGATAGCGTACTCCTTATATACTTTAAAGTCGGGTTTTTGGCGTGGCGCGAAAACTATTTTCTGCCCCCATTTAAAAACTATTAATGATAGAATAAATCGGACAAGCGCATTCGATTCCTGGGAAAAAAACCGCCACAAAAGTATATTCACATGTTTGAAAATATGCTGTAATTGTTTAATAATAGCCAAATGAAAAAAAAAGTTAACTATTCGATTTCGTTTAGTGTTCTACAAGAAAATTATCACGGCCAACTTCAGGTTGTAAATACGCAATAGAAAAACGCCCTTAATCCTCAGTAATAAAGTGCTATTTTGATAGTGAAATGTTGTCACGTGTAAAGTTATCACGGATAAGATAGCCGTTTGTCATTACGCATCTCTTTTACACCTCGTAAAGACGATAGCGCGTGCTCTTTCTTTCAATCAGTTGTGTTTGAGCACGGCATCGATTGACTGCGAGTGTCGATATATTTAAAATATACTCGATAAGCTCATAATTAATACATATATAAAAAAAACAACTTCAAACGAATATTGTAATAACTAATATATTTCGGATTTAAAAATAACTATTGTTTTTAAAATAATAATAAGAAAAATACATATATATTTATTATATTATATATTTATTATATATATTAATACATATATGTTTATAAAAAAAGAAGATTCAAAAATAAATATATTGTTAAATTAATAAATCATTATGGATCCCAGTAATTACGATTTATTTGAAAATCACAGAAATAAGATTATGACAAACTCTTCCAGACTCCTTGACACTCACGTAGACCTCATACTTTTTTGGATGAAAAAATTGTTGAATAATGAACATTATTCGCCATTGTTAAATCAAAGACTAAAAGACATTACTTTTCAAGTGAAAGCAGTACCTCGTAATAAAGTTATTATAATACAAATATATTTAATAAATAATATTCTCTCTTGCGAGACGATAATTCTTGGCTATTATTTTTGAGCAGGCGCAATTTTTTTACAAATCTCCCTACAGTGATGCTAACATTATAAATAAGTTGTAATAGTTATTAATATCAAAACGAAATGAAACCAGATTCAAAAAGGTCATCCGATGTCCAATCTAAACTTTAGGTTGACATTCTCAAACAACCGGACATGTTGTTCTGACGACAAATTTGGGCGAAACCGATTAAAATATTAGTATTAGTATGTTGTATGTATGTTACATGTCTGGTGTCTGGTGTCTCGAGTCTTGAGTCCGGTGTCTGGTTTCCGGTATCTTGAGTCTGATGTCTGGTGTCTTGAGTATGGTGTCTGGTGTCTTGAACGCCCCGAAGTGGTCAGGAAATACATTCACGCAATGCGGGGACTTGATCATTTAGATCAACGCATCAACACTGCGAAAACGGAATGTCGTGACACTACGAAAACGGCGAGTCTTGTCACTACGAAAACGGAATATCGTGACACTACGAAATGGCGAGTCTTGTCAATACGAAAACGGAGTGTCGTGATACAACGAAAACGGAGATAAGTGACTTGCTACTAAGGAAACGAGAGTGAGAGAAGTGACACGACGAAAACGGAGTATTATCGCTACAAAAACGGAGAGAAGTAACACTAAGACTACGGAGAGAAATGACACTACTAAAACAAAGAGTTCTGTCACTACGAAAACGGAGAGAAGTGACACTACGAAGGATATAGTTCATTGAGAACAGTACGTGACTTAAAGTGAGACCGTGCATAGTAAGTTAATACTAAAGAAACAAAAGATTTAAAAATGCAGCTCTACATATAAAAAAAAGTGAATATAAACAAAAAATAACCATATAACCTAAAGCAGGGTTTCTTAAACTATGGGTCGCGACCCCAAAAGGGGCGTAGCAAAATTCTGGGGTCGCGAGAGATTTTAATGTCAAATATTTATATATATCATTTTATAACATCACTAGAGTTGGTGGAATACAGTGGACTTGCAGCGTTTTTGAAGGTTTTGAGTTATCTCCACCGACAGCAGTAAACTATTGATGGCTATACATTGTTAGTGCGTTTGTCGGTATCATACATGTTGAGTAAACCGCGCGCCGCTGACTTCCCACTCGGACCGCCACAATAATACTTACCACGCAACTACTTGAATATATTCGAGCGAATTAAGACGTTCAGAATCCATTTTTATTTTTGAAACTATAATAAATAAAATTTTATAATTTTTTGTACAATTTTTAATTTTAGATTTTTGTATGTTTCAAAACGAATTCTAAAACTATATATTTTCATATGTATACGTATATTGTTACCTAATAAATAAATCATCAAAAAATATTAATTTATTTTTCTTTTATATTTGTATGGGGGGTCGTTAAGAAACTCGCAATCATAAATGGGGTCGTGAATGACAAAAGTTTAAGAAGCCCTGACCTAAAGATTCAATTGCCACCGATAAAATAATTAATATTTCATATGAAATATCATTTTTGTTCGTATTAATTTCTCGAGAACAACGTCGTGCATGTAATTCAGAATACAAACGACTCGTTACGAAAGGAAAAGAGAATACTATTATTGATGCAGGAAACGAAATTTTCGAAGATGGTCAGACTTATGTTGCTTTGTCCAGAGTAACAAGTTTGAAAGAGAAAGAAATGTGTTAAGAATCGCGAAAAAAAATTGGATTTTCGTAAAAAATGAAATTGTAGAACAAAAATCTTGGCCTAGATCAGGGGTCGGCAATCTTTTGAGCCGGGAGAGCCAAAAATTACAATTTAGAAAAGAGCCAAGAGCTTTAAAGAGCCACAAAATTTTCGCTTGCCCACAAAAAAATTAATCTATTTATTCATAAGAAAAAATAAATATATTTATTCATATATAGGTAGTGTTATATAAAAACGAAGATATAAAAACATAAGTATAACGATTTTTAAATGTTTTTTTTTATAAAATAAATAATATTTGCATATGAAACTAAGAGCCGCAGTTTCACATCCAAAGAGTCGCATGTGGCTCGCGAGCCGCAGTTTGCCGACCCCTGGCCTAGATCATCGAACAACGTATACATTTTGTTGCTAGAACGTATACAATAAATACAGTTTTAATATTATACTATTTTATTCTAAATTATCGTTCTATCTATTATATAATTATCAAATCTATTATTTATTCTAAAACTGAAATTCAATCGCCGTTTATTCTGTGCCTCAAATTGAGTTCAAATTTAATTTTTAAATTTTATAATTTTAATTCTATGATATAAATGAAATCAAGGTTACTCTGTCAAGTAATGTCATTGGAAGTATTTTAACTTTATGTTCAAAAACTCTAACACTACTTTTTCACGTGTTACAGATTTAATACTTTT